>BLKM01004140.1:0-29734 GCA_013340265.1 Coptotermes formosanus | reverse complement strand
CCCCCCCCCCCCCCCCCCCCGTGTACATGCCACATTCTCAATGCTTTTCGCTCATCGTAATTTGATCACTCGAAGAACGTTTGGTGAGGAGTGCAGTTCGTAAAGCTCTTTGGCTCAATCAAAGGCAGAAGCAACTGTTAACCGACTGAGCTACTGTCAAATTCTCAGCGAGAATTCGCCTCCATGGAGTTGGTTGTTTTCGTTAACTGGAACAGTCTATCGGCTGACGAGACGCAGTGCCACTGTGGGGACCAGCCTGGAAGTTTCGAAGGGTGTAATGCAGACTTGTCACGGATCGAATCAGAAGTTAAAGAAACTGCCGTTCTAATCCCCAGTATCCCGCTTGTTTTTGTTTTCCTTCCGTGGATTGCCATCTGTGTTGTCGACTCCACCTGATACCTCCTGTCCATTTCTATCCATTTACCCCTTCAATCCACTTAGTTTCACTTCTCTTCGCGGAATGTCGCCTTTTCGTTTTATTGTGTGTGTCCGCCTGCCTCAACCCTTGCTTTTATCTACTTCTGACAGTTGTTACAACTTTACATTGTTTTCATCCCGTTTTCTACTAGATGTTATTAGCCGCACGTCTTTGCTCTTCTGGCCACTTGTCGGGAGAGAAGAATGCTTTTTCTGACTTGGTGTTTCGTGTCTGCAGTAAAGTGACGTACTGTACGAGCTGTCGTATCTGATGGGGAGATAACACGAGGGTTGGTAATCATGCAGTCTAGCGGAAGTGGTTATGTGATACACAGGCACGCACACCTCACATTTTGTGTTAGACTCTCCCCGTCTTACACAGTTTCTAATAAATTACAAAATTAAAAGAGTAAAATATTTAAAACGCGCCGAGTTTTTCCTTGTGGGAATGAGACTGTGTTGGATGAATACTGCTGGGTGATAACAGAGGCGATGGGTTGTCATTATACTTCCGGTCAGGTTTTGGGCAGTGTTCTTGCCACAGTGGCAGTGCTGTGCAAGTCAGTAAATTCCGTGCATTTAACCTTTAAAAGCCTAGCGGTAACTTTACGTACCACCACCAGGTTTAATATTAAAAAATTCTACGTGGTGCCCACATTGCGTTTATGTGTTTTGTACGGATCTCAGAACAAACAGCAACTTTTGCCTTATAAAACATTAAGACACTGGTTTTTATAACCTAAGTGGAGAGTGTTTACAGCGCGGTACGCACTGAGTCCTTATATAAAACAGTCACGCTTCGTCTTTAAATGGTTAAAGAACTTGGAACCACATTATGACGTGCTCAGGGGACTACCGTTAGACCCTGTCCTCTGCCAGTTTAGTTCAATCCACTCTTTCTCTTATTTGTGTGGAAAGTAGCTGTATATTCTATTACCTTCTACTCCTAGTTCTGATGTTGAATGACCTTAGGTTCGTGACATGTCACGTCCCTTCCAGATGTTACAAGTAACGTTATGCGTGAATTTCTCATTTCCACAACATACAACGGACGTGCGTGTGTCAGAGACAAATTTTTAGGCAATAATTCAGACCCAAATAGGAAGAAATAAGCGAGTAGTTTGGGATGTTACGTCCATAGCAAGGGGCGTCGTGCATGTTGCAGGCTATTAATGCTGTTAGGTCGGTATTGCAGACTGCAGTGATCTGAGAGTGTAGTTGGGATGCGGAAGGCTGTGAACGGCCTCAGAACTGAGTTGGGAAGTTTACGTAACTTCTCGGATGGCGTCTGCATGGAGGTTGTGGAAAGAGGTGGCAGGATAACGTTTCGTCGGGCGGAAGTAGCGTAGGGTCACGTTTGTTGGTTGTTGCTAGCATTTCCGGGCTTCTGTGGTGACAAAGTTGGTCAGTTGGTCGGTCGGTTTGTTGGTAGGTTGGTTGGTTGACTGGTTGTCGCTCAGTAGGTTGATCTGTTGGTCGATCGGTTAGTCGGTTGGTTGGTCGGTCGGTCGGTTGATCGGTTGATTGGTTTGTTTGTTGGTTGGTTGATTGGTTCGTTCGTTCTTTCGTTGCTTTATCGGTCGGTCGGTCGGTCGGTTGGTTTCATCGGTCGGCCAGTAGATTGGTTAGTCGGTCGGCCGGTTAAATCCGTTCGCTAGTTTATTGCTCGATCGGTCGGTCGTTTGATCCGTTAATTGGTTTGTTGGTTGGTTGGTTGGTTCAACGTTTCGTGGCCCCATATGTGTGCGTCCCACGCCTACCTGCTTGTCTTTAATTCGCCCTTACAGTATTTGGCAAGAGCACACGTTACGCAGGCCTTCGTTGTGTCCTCGAAACACTTAACAGTTCTCTGGCCCGTGCCTCCTCGCGTTAGCAGGTTACACAGAAGCGCCACTTGCTATGCCGTGAGAGATACCTTTGTCACCCGCGTGCCACAGCCGTGACCGTGCAATTTCCGCACTCCCTCGCGCCCTGCACGCAGGTGTTGACTGATGTGGGCCAGCGAATGACATGAGCTGTCGATTAGCTCCGCGATTTTGTTAACGTATCGTCACTTCAGCTAATTGACGTCATCCATACAGTTTACGTTGGCTGTAACCCTAGCGTTAGACAGCGACGTAAATTATGTCTAATTGAGGATGCGTGTAATTACTGTAAAACAGACTACGTAGTTTTGCTGTAAGCTATTCTGTGATTTACCGCTCCACGTCTTTACAGTCCGTTCGCCATGATCATTGGAATAACGCCTTTATACCTGTGTTTCATGCTTGGAATCCCAGATGGCCTCTTGCAAAACACTGAAACTTGTGACAAGTGTGTAGCAGGTGTCGGGGTCGAATTTCAGCCGGAGCGCTGGATATCCTGCCTAAGGTGCATTATTATTATTATCATCATCATCATCACCATCATCATCATCATCATCATCATCATCATCATCATCATCCCCTTTACGCAAGGTATTCACATTTATATGCCTGAAACAAACCACGTTTCTAGGGCACACAGTGCCGCAGCTATCCCGCGCGTACTGTTAATGGTGCATATAGCGCTGTATTTAGTGCTTCTACATTAGCACCTCCCGCAGTGTGTGTGCTGTGCCCAGTACAGCTGTTTTCTGTAGGTCCTTGATATCGTGCTTTCCCGGTACGCTGCACAAGTATTTTCTGAAGGATTTTGAAATGGTTCCATTTGCCCCTTTTATTACTGGCGTCACCTTTGTTTTTACATTCCACATGCGCTGTATTTCTGTTGTAAGGTCTTTATATTTTAGAATTTTCTCGGCTTCTTTCTTTATCACATTTCTGTCTCCCGGGATTGCTACATCAATTAGCATATACGTTCCTTTTTCATTACCCCGCATTGTGATGTCTGGTTTACTGTTGGGGATGGTTCTGTCGGTTTGCACCTGTTGATTCCACAATATGGTTACCTTGCCCGCTTGACTCGTTTCTACTGATTTCGGTGCATGTTCATACCAGAGTTCACTGTCTGATGTTACCCGCAGTTCCTTACATATGTTGAAGTGCAGTTGAGGGCACACTCTATCGTGTCGCTAGATGTATTGTTCTTTTGCCAATACTGGGCACGCTGACACAATGCCGTCTGCTGTCTCCTCAAATTTGTGACATAACCTGCAGTTGCTATCTGTTTCTGTGTGCAATATTTTTTGCACGGTATTTTGTTTATTATTATTATTACTACTACTACTAGTAGTAGTAGTAGTAGTAGTAGTAGTAGTAGTAGTAGTAGTAGTAGTGTTTTGCTGTCTCTTGTCACAGGCTTCCCGTACTACGTGTGATGTTGCAAGTACAGCTGTCTGCTCTAGTGTATATATTGAATGTTCTCCTGGTATGGCTTCCAAGTTCCCTTTTAAACCTTTTGTCACCATTCCGGTGGCCCCAGTTATTACCGGTATAACCATACATTTCATATTGCACATTCTTTGTATTTGTTATTACTATTATTATTATTATTATTTAACATCATCATCATCATCATCCTAGTCTTTATCATCATCATCGTCATCAGCCGTAGCCCTCTTCGACTGACAAGATACGCCGTCAGATGACCCCCTGCAGTTTTTCCTCAGACCTTAAGTCCTCAGCATATATCGCGGTCTCTGGTTCGACCCTAAATAGCACTGTAGTTGAGGAATTCGCGAACAAACTTGGCGTTATTACAGCGTCTAAGTACAAATTGCTTCTGATCTTAGGAACACAATTACGCAACGTCCCTAAGTAGTGGTTAATTGTGTGTGGGGATATCCCGGATTCGAATCTTGCACGTACAAATGGCTTCCAAATAACGTTTCAAAATCACCCACAATCGCCGCCCCAGTCACGGTTTGAAATCGACCGTCCGCAGCCATGGTAGCGTCAACCACCGCAGTTGAAATGTGTCGTTATTTAAATCGGCAACTGTACCTGGCGTTACACCATTTGGACGCATGCACATTGTTTCTTGTCCTGAATTGAAACATTAAATTTAAAAACTTGTACTGTGTGACCAGCCCATTGCGGGTGACATATGAAGCCCTCAATTTAAAAGGCCGAAAATGTGACAACGTGTTGCCTGGAGAGGGCTGACGCCCAATTTAAATGTTGGTTACGGATGAGCATGGAGCTATAGTGGAACGTTTATCAGCGGCAGAAAGTCGTGCCCTGACATTAACCCTTAAAAGACGAAGCGTATCTGTTTTACATAAGGGTTCAGTGCGTACCGCGCGGTAAACACTCTCCACTTAGGTTATAAAAACCAGTCTGTTAATGTTTTATAAGGCAAAAGTTGCTGTTTGTTCTGAGATCCGTACCAAACACATAAACGCAATGTGGGCATCACGTAGAATTTTTTAATGTTAAACCTGGTCGTACGTAAAGTTACCGCTAGGCTTTAAAAGGTTAACCCTTTAAAGACGAATCGTGTCTGTTTTATATAACGACTCAGTGCGTACCGCGCTGTAAACACTCTCCACTTCGGTTATAAAAACCAATCTCTTAATGTTTTATAAGGCAAAAGTTGCTGTTTGTTCTGAGATCCGTACAAAACACATAAACGCAATGTGGGCACAACGTAGAATTTTTTAATGTTATACCTGGTCGTATGTAAAGTTACCGCTAGGCTTATACAAGGTTAAGCCAGCCACGTTTTGTCTTCCTGAAGTCTACAGATGCCGAAGGTCGTGTTTAGAATTCGCTACGTGACCGAATTCTTGCTGTATTGTTCCTGCGGTTTTGAACTTTGCTATCATTCGCTTGCCCACTGTAGTTGTCATTAGCCGTAATGAGGATATATAGTGACAGTCTGCTATACAATACACGCTATTCAGCTGTATTTGAGTTTGTATTGTAATGACATTATTTTCTGTTGCTAGCAATTTAACGGGATTTGTAACTCTTCTCGTCACTTGTAATGCAACTGAGCTTTTAATTTCATCGCACTGTTAATATAATCCTTCTGTGAGAATATTACATTAACTGAAATGAAAACATGATTGGAAAGTACGAGTTTTTAATGAAATTAAACCGACCGTGCAAGATATCGCATTTTCACACCGGTCTGCGAGCTGTGAATTTTTTAAAGGTTGTTCCTCCTGCACCGCAGTGCTTTCTGATTCAGACGTTAAAGTTGGTTCTGTCAGGGGCTGTTTTCACGAAGGGTATAAAGGAAACGCGTAATTGGGGGGTCGAAAGTGTCTGTCTGGATGCTTTGTTTACCGAATTTGTTATTGGAATTGGCTTTAAAATTTGTTTATTTTCGCGCTGAGAAGAATTTACAGAATTGTGCTTTTTGTATAATAAACTTGTTTTACACAGTACCAAATCAAACGTCAGGACGTTTCCAAAACACGTCATGTGGTACAATATGTGGTTATGGTTGTATTTAACCCTTTAAAGACGAATCGTGTCTGTTTTATATAAGGACTCAGTGCGTACCGCGCTGTAAACACTCTCCACTTCGGTTATAAAAACCAGTCTCTTAATGTTTTATAAGGCAAAAGTTGCTGTTTGTTCTGAGATCCACACAAAACACATAAACGCAATGTGGGCACCACGTAGAATTTTTTAATGTTAAACCTGGTCGTACGTAAAGTTACCGCTAGGCTTTAAAGGGTTAATTATACTTCGTTAAGACTGACAATTTTATGTGCAATGTTTGTCGGTAGTTTTCTAAAGTAAGTTTTCGTATAAAACGTGTTCATATCCTGGTGACCATCAGTGCCAAAACGGTCTGTCCCATCTGGCCGATCCCCCACCTAAGGGGTCCTACCAAATGTCTATAAACAGTATTTCTAAACCAGCAAATCAGAAGGCCTCAGCCTGCATTGTTCTGCGTACGGTTCCATACAAGAAGGAAGAACCGTTTACTAACCTGCCTTCAGTTAGCCCTGTTTCTTTATAATGACGTCTGTGTTCTGTATTACCAGTGTTCCTGTGTTCACAACACTGCAGTACAACAGCACACCGTTTTGCACTGGATGCACAGTGCGCAGGTACAAAGTGCAAAGTTGTTGGTCCCCGAACGCGGCGCTGGGCAAGACTAAGAAAAACTACTGCAGTAGGGTCTCGATTAACCGAGGCTCGTTTAACCGAGGTTCCGCTTTATCCGGGACGAACTGTCGAAAAGTTTGTCGTCAAAGACAAGGCTACTTATTTCAGTACAAAGCAGGACCTCTGTGATGACTCATGTCCGCTGAGTACCTGGAATGCTGTGTTGCCAACAGAACCTTATTCCTGCGCCAGTCCTAAACGTCACTCATTGACGCACCAGTTAACCGTTCAGCCGTGCTTATCTTTTACGTTTTTTGATTTCGTGACGTTAGTGTAGACGCTGGGAGTGGAAAAGAGATGCGTGTTGTGTCTTGAGATATGAAGTTGAATGCAAACAAACGCTTGGATCAAGGAGAAACAATAAAAAGTTGCCAGCGACTTAGGTGTTGGTGTGAAGTGACTGTAGGGTACTGGAGGAGAAAGGCAGTTGTAATTTTTATAATAGTACTGTAGTTTTTATACACAGTACTGTAGTTTTTATACACAGTACTGTAATTTTTATACATAGTACTGTAGTTTTTATACACAGTACTGTAGTTTTTATACACAGTACTGTAATTTTTATACATAGTACTGTAGTTTTTATACACAGTACTGTAGTTTTTATACATAGTACTGTAGTTTTTATACATAGTACTGTAGTTTTTATACACAGTACTGTAGTTTTTATACACAGTACTGTAGTTTTTATACACAGTACTGTAGTTTTTATACACAGTACTGTAGTTTTTATACACAGTACTGTAGTTTTTATACACGGTACTGTAGTTTTTATACACAGTACTGTAGTTTTTATACACGGTACTGTCGTTTTTATACACGGTACTGTAGTATTTATACACGGTACTGTAGTTTTTATACACGGTACTGTAGTTTTTATACACGGTACTGTCGTTTTTATACACGGTACTGTAGTTTTTATACACGGTACTGTAGTTTTTATACACAGTACTGTAGTTTTTATACACAGTACTGTAGTTTTTATACACAGTACTGTAGTTTTTATACACAGTACTGTAGTTTTTATACACAGTACTGTAGTTTTTATACATAGCACTGTAGTTTTTATACATAGCACTGTAGTTTTTATACATAGCACTGTAGTTTTTATACATAGTACTGTAGTTTTTATACATAGTACTGTAGTTTTTATACATAGTACTGTAATTTTTATACATAGTGCTGTAGTTCGTACTTTTTTGTAATTCTTGTAGTAAAACAATTGTATATGCAATTATGTTATGTTCAGTAGTGGGTCAAACCTGAAAATGGAATGTACATCGTCACGTTAATGTATTCAAATCCGGTCTATTCAGTATTTCATAATTTACGAAACCTTCCATCTTATACGAGTTTTTGATTATCCGAGGTTCCCTCAGTCTACATTAACTCGGATAATCGGGACTGTACTGTAGTAGCTTCATGGTGTCTGTCTGTCTGTCCGTCCGTCCGTCCGTCCGCATGGAACAACTCGTCTCCCACTGTAAGGATTTGCATGTAATTTGCTATTTGAGTATTTGTGGGTAACCTGTCGAGAAAATTCAAGTTTGACAGAAATCTGGCAACAGTAACGGGTACTTTAAATGTGGAGGTATGTACATTTGTGACAATATCTCGCTGGATTCTTCTTAGAATGAGAAATGTTTCAGACAAAAGTTGTAGAGAAAATCAAAACTCACATTTTATGTTCAATAACTTTTTTCCGAAAATCGTGCCGTTTATGAGATAATGTGGAAAAATGTGGTACAGCCAGACAGGCCACAGATGACAATATAATACGGCGCATGCGCTTTGCATGCTGGATAACTGAGGCTACAGACACACACTCAGAATATGTAATATTTATTGCTTTTCCGTAGCAATAATGGTTAAACGAACACGCCTGAATGTTACCTTATACGTACATTGCGTATCTTCGTTAAGTACACGCGTGAAGTTGTTCGTCTTTAACCGTTTAAAGCCTAGCGGTAACTTTACATACGACCAGGTTTAACATTAAAAAATTCTACGTGGTGCCCACATTGCGTTTATGTGTTTTGTACGGATCTCAGAACAAACAGCAACTTTTGCCTTATAAAACATTAAGAGACTGGTTTTTACAACCGAAGTGGAGAGTGTTTACAGCGCGGTACGCACTGAGTCCTAATATAAAACAGATACGCTTTGTCTTTAAAGGGTTAAATTACGCGGCTGGACAACGTGAAGCCAACACTTGGGCTGTGGCCTCCTCCTGATGCGGTGACTTGGTTACTCTGCTGTGATGTACAGCTTGAAACAAGAGCTACAAACTTTCTTAATGGCGCCAAGTACAGGCGCTGTGACAGAGAGGCGCCTTGGGACGAATAAATCCGCGAGGTCACTATAATTAGGCCGGACACACAGCGGTGCGTTCCAGACAGTATGTTGTATTTGGCGTCGGGGACGATTTCGAGGTTTGTCGCAGAAAATGTAAAAAAATTCGTGCACTGCTTCGTAATTCATTGTTTATTAAATGATGATGCAGAAACGTCAATGTTAATTCTGTCTGAACAGAGTGAAATGTTAATGCCAGCAGCAGACGTTGTCGTGTGTCACTCTCCAATATCTAGAGGCAGTTTGTTTAAGATGTACTGCGTTACATTATACGTGATTTCCAGATGCAGCTTCAGGGGGTTTTTTTTCGTACATAATTTGCCACAATTTTCGCTTATATGCCATTGGAAAAAGTTTCTTTTAGGATCCGCTGTAAACAGGTTTCACAAATCGCAAGTAACTGGATATAAACTCTCATGAACTCTAACAAAGTTGGTACTTGTGTGTGTGTTTTGTGCTCTGAAAATAGTGTTTCGCTTGATTTAACGACAGTTTTTAAAATTCAGTGTTATTCGTTCCATGTGTGGACTTGGTGCATGCGATTGACCGTTTTGGGTACAGATACAGAGCAGATGTATATGTAGTGTTGAATGATTGATTGGTGGTTGAAATACAAAGGAATGTTGTCGTGGACTATTGAAAATATTGTCCCATAGTTTGCCTGTTAGAACTGAAGAACAGCAGGGAATCCTGTAGCCTCGATGACCGGTTTTTAGGTTAAAATTCCAACTCGGTACCCTGCAATAAGACGCAGTGTAACCGCTGCACATTTGTGTTCGTGCTCTGTAAACTATGGTCTGTCCGCCGCAGGGAAGACACACAACACTGCGCATGACCGTGCGCGATCTGCAAGGTATGCGGGTTGCATTCGCTTCCTACCTTAACGTTACAGTGTACGTAAGGGCTGCGGCGTTCTTGTGTTCACTGTAGCTTGAAGTGACAGGTTTCATTTGTTGTTTTACTTATGTGTTTATTATTACATTTATTTTGTGCTTATTAACCTTTTAAAGCCTAGCGGTAACCTTACATACGACCAGGTTTAACATTAAAAAATTCTACGTCGTGCCCACATTGCGTTTATGTGTTTTGTACGGATCTCAGAACAAACAGCAACTTTTGCCTTATAAAACATTAAGAGACTGGTTTTTATAACCGAAGTGGAGAGTGTTTACAGCGCGGTACGCACTGAGTCCTTATATAAAACAAATACGCTTCGTCTTTAATGAGTAGGAAACTGTCAAGCTGTACGGATTACGCAGAACACGGTGCAGGTACTGCTGGTCTACCCAAGATATAAGTGAGAGGACGGTCTTTAGTAGCTCTGAAAAGGGTATTTTTAGTGCTGAAGGGCCCCGCAGCAGACGCTACGGACGCACCGCAGCCTTAAGGCTTCTTGTGCAACCCTATGATGAAGATGGTGATTTTTTTTTGCCCTTTTCCGCGTAATGGAGTACCGGTGGAATGAAATTGAGAGGGGAAAATCCAAGTAGTCGGGGAAAAGCCTGTCCCAGTGCCACAAATCTCACATGTACTGGCCAGGCATCGAACCCGGGCCTGCGTGATGGGAGGTCGGCGGCTAACCGCCTGAGCCATGGAACGCCCCAAAAGGGTATATTAGGTATGTGGCGTAAGGTGGACTTGGATTCACATTGCACAGTTTTAATTTCGGAACTAACGAAAGAAACACCTTGCGCTACGTGAGCAAGTGATGGTTATGTGCCAGTGCTTAGGTTCTCGCAGCGGTGTACATGCGGCATCTGTTCTTTTGCGATATGGCATCTTGTCACTAGGTGAGCGGTTCGCGACGTTTTGAGACAACGTAGCGATATTGTCTGGAAGGCCCGAAATGTCCGTGAATGAATACACAGTCCTTGGGGGACTGGTTTACTGAAGTTCCCTGCTTACTTGTTAATAATTCAGTTGTGTTTTCAGTAACGCGCCTTGCTTTTCCAATAAACAACATTCCGGGCAAGCCTTAAATAAAACAAGCTGGACTGGCGTTCGTAGACGGTATGCTGAATTTGTGATTGCTACGGTGTTATAAGAGGGGCACGCGGTGGCGCAGTTGGTTGAGGCACTGCGCTACAAACCGGAAGGTCGCGGGTTCGATTCCCGATGGTGTCATTGGAATTTTTTTTTTCATTGACATAAACCTGTCGGTCGCACTGTGGCCCTGGGGTCGGCTCAGTCTCTAACAGAAATGAATACCAGGAATATTTCCTGGGGGGTAAAGGCGGCCGGTGCGTAGGGCTGACAACCTTACCACCTTCATGTGCCGATTGTCTAGAAATCTGGGAGCCTCGACCTCCTGGAACCCTCAGGGCCTGTCCAGGCCTGTAATGGGCCTGCTTTACCTTTTTACAGAATTATAAGATGCTGTTGTTTGTATTAGTGTAGTATAAAATATTACATATGGGTTGTTGTTGTTGTTGTGCGAAATTTTTTGTTGTTGTTTTTTCCAATGCATGAAGTTTCCGTTTAATGCAGGTGCTTGAAGTGAGGATTATCAGGACTGGAATTTTTTCCGCTAAGTACAGGGTTCCTTTATGCCCAGGTTTCGCTTAAGGGAGGTTTCACTCTATTATTATATTTTATTATTATTTTTATATTAAATAGCTCTGTGGAGCAGTCATTCTTGAGAAGCTAACAGTTGCTCAGCTAATCAAATTCCCGCATTTTATGAAACCCGAAGCGTTATTACCGTGTTCACAGGAAACTTTTCCCTCTCCTCGCCTGCTTAGTGAAATCTGTCTTAAACGGAACCTGGGCATAAAAGAAACCTGTATTTAGCGGAAAACTTTCACACTTCCGCGCACATGGGCTGTCGAGAATCGAAAATTGATGTACCCATACGAAACGGAACCTGCCTGCAACGGAAAAAATTTCGGCCACATATGGTTTCGTTATAGGCAGGTTTCACCGTCCACATTGTTATTATTCTAGTTTATACAACAGAGTAAGACTGTCTTTAAATGCGTATTTGATTGAAGAAATAGCGAAACCGGAAAATAAAAATCAAATTCGAACAGACTGTAAGGAGTGTGGCCAGTCCTTTCTGATTTGCGCCTAATCAGTTCATTTGTATTGATTAGCTACATTCCGTGCAACCTATCTGTAGCCGAAACGTCGATGTCTGCATACAAGTGTTCACGGTATCAACACTGAGTACACTGTCGTCTGGTATAAATAGTACATTCAAAACGTCGGGTTTAAGAATCTTCAAACGGAGGCGACGAATGCTACGAGTCCAGACGTGTGGCACAGACTCCTTAACGCGACGGTTCGAATGTGCAAACATTTCTGGTTACAGATGTGACCAGTGGAACAGTACTTCGTTGCAGAGCAACTGCAGACGGTGTGTCGTATGTTTGTTATTTCTCCTTTAATTTTGTGCACTTGATAATAACAGCAGTCACGCCCTAATAAATGCAATACAGGCTAACTAACTAACTAACTAACTAACTAACTAACTAACTAACTCCATGGATCAGACGCCTGCTTGAGAAGCTAACAGTTTCTCAGCTAATCTAGAAATTCCCCGCATTTTATGGAACCTGAAGGTTCATTACCGCATTCACATTAGCCCGCCACCTGTCCCTATCTTGAGCCAGCTCAATCCAGTTCATGCCCCCATCCCACTTCTTGAAGATGTGTTTTAATATTATCCTCCCATCTGCGCCTGTGTCTCTCAAGTGGTCGCCTTCCCTTGGGTCTCCCCACCAAAATTCGGTATGCACCTCTCTTTTTCCCCATACGTGCTACATGTCCCGCCTATCTCATTCTTCTTGATTTGATTACCCGAATAATATTTGGAGATGAGTACAGGTCAGGCGCGTTTGTGTAACCACTGTTGCCGTGGAAAAGCAATAAGTATTACATATTCTGAGTGTGTGTCTGTAGCCTTAGTTATCCAGCATGCAGTGCGCATGCGCCGTATTGTCATCTGTGGCCTGTCCGGTCCTACGGTATTTTTCCACATTATCTCATAAACGGCAGGATTTTCGATAAAGTTATTGGACATAAAATGTGTGTTTTGATTTTCTCTTCCACTTTTGTCTGAAACATTTCTCATTCTAAGAAGAATTCAGCGAGGTATTATCATTAAATGTGCATTTCTTGTTCAGGTCAGATTTTAATGAAACTTGAATTTCTGGACAGATTTTACCCAAAGTATTCAAGTATTAAATTTCATGAAATTCCATCCAGTGGGAGCCGAGTTGTTTCATGCGGAGAGACGGACGGACAGACAGACATGACGAAGCTAATAGTGACGTTTTGCAGTTATGCGAACGCGCCTAATAACGTGCAATTATATTGCACTGAACCAGAATGCATACAGTTGCGTATCATGATTTTGTAGGATGCGGCTCTGAGGGCTTTAACCCAGCCGTTATGTTAGTCACGCGAACTTAGCACCAGAATTGTTCTCGTGCTTTTGTTTACATCGGCTGTGTCGTCTGCGGGAATAAACAACGTATCGGTGACGTCACATCGCAGTAACTCTGTCAGAGCCACTGTGTGCCGCCATGACAAGCTTTCCGTGAGAACCGCTGAGTTTATCTGCCAAAATTTCTTTCCTAAATTAAGACTCCATCCCCATGGCCTTGCCGTATAAGGCGTTGGTCTGCAACCGCTTGATTGCTGGGTTCGCAGGTTTGAATCCCTGTGAAGGCATGTATGTTCGTCTTTTGTGTTTGTTGTGTGTTGTGTAGGTAGCGACCTCTGCGACGGGCTGATCACTCGTCCAGAGGAGTCCTACCGGGTGTGTGTGTGTGTGTTTGTGTGTGTTTATGTGTGTGTTTTTGTGTGTGCGTGTGTTTTTGTGTGTGCATGTGTTTGTGTGTGTGTTTGTGTGTGTGTGTTTTTGTGTGTGTGTGTTTATGTGTGTTTGTGTGTGTTTATGTGTGTGTTTGTGTGTGTGTCTCATTGTGTGTGATCCAGAAACATCAAAATTTTGGCGGCCTACACCCGATTTGGGCTGTTGCACCACAGAAAATAACATTAAGACTCTAAACCTATCATTGAGCAAATGAGTCGAATCTCATTCAACAAAAGTGTGATTTCAAACGACAGTACGCCTTTTAAGTACCAGTGTAACTGTGGCTTTCTTGGAAAATCTATAGTGTCTCGTCTGGTCAAATCTTTCCCTCCTTCCCTTGGGCCCCAGGTACATAAAAGCCCGTCGCTGTGCTTCATGCTGACCCATTTGAATTCATTCCACAGCACTAAAACTTATTCCTTTACCCATTCTCTTATAAATTATTCGCCCTTCTGGGGTTTAAGCCAAGTTGTCCCATCGCCTTAGCCTTTGCTAGTAAAACTTCGCATGCTGTTAGTGTTTATCCCATTCGCGCTACATCTCCTGTCGATCTAATCCTCTTTGATGTGATCACCCTACTTTGTTTTGTTACTGGTACAAATTATGGGCCACCTCATTACATTATTTATTCCACCTTATATTTCGTACTGCCTTATCTCCATATCCTCTCCTAACAAACGCAATCTCGGTTCTTCCCCGACAGAAAAAGGCAACGTTTCGCGCCACAGAAAGTAAATATTTCACTGCAAAGAAGGGGGTCTCTAGGATTAATTACATGTATAAGTCAAAGAGATATCGATTTGTAACGCATCAAACGATAGAAGCGAATTACAGATAGAAGGAAAATTGTGGAGTGTATTTGAATTTACAGTCAGGGAATTGAATCTACTGGACCGTGAGTCTAAAGCGGGCCAGCGTAATTAACTCGGGATTGTTCTCATTATGCTGTCGAACGCCGAATTTTTTCAATAGTTGCAACCCGCAGCACATTTGTCTTACGGCGCATAAAGTCCGCGTCTCTTAGGTTTCGAATAAGCAGAACTTAACGTACATCGTAACAGCAGTTTCGCATGTTTCGGTGGATGAAATGACGTTTGTCTTTCTGTCCGTCTCTTGTTGCAGTTAGACTGTAGACATCAGCAGTGTAAATATTAACCTTTTAAAGCCTAGCGGTAACTTTACGTACCACGAGGTTTAACATTAAAAAATTCTACGTGGTGCCCACATTGCGTTTATGTGTTTTGTACGGATCTCAGAACAAACAGCAACTTTTGCCTCATAAAACATTAAGAGACTGGTTTTTATAACCGAAGTGGAGAGTGTTTACAACGCGGTACGCACTGAGTCCTTATATAAAACAGATACCCTTCTTCTCTAAAGGGTTAATCCTTTGGAGCCTGTGTGTGCCTATATGCATCAGAAGCTTTAACTTTAATAAAACCAACATTTCCCCATAAAGTGTATTTATGTGTTTCCTACAGTATTATCACGTAACTTATGTGGAAGAAAGTGGTTGTGTCCCAAATTAACCCTGTAAAGACGAAGCGTATGTTTTATATAAGGACTCAGTGCGTACCGCGCTGTAAACACTCTCCACCTCTGTTATAAAAACCAATCTCTGAATGTTTTATAAGGCAAAAGCTGCTGTTTGTTCTGAGATCCGTACAAAACACATAAACGCAATGTGGGCACCACGTAGAATGTTTTAATGTTAAACCTGGCGGTACGTAAAGTTACCGCTAGGCTTTAAAAGGTTAAGGGTCAGTTCGTGCATATGCTACCTGCAAGGACCGAGGAAGATCACGAAAAACTTCAACCAAGGCATCCAGTTTCGCAGCCGAGTTTCGACCTCGCGACCTTCTGAAAACGAAAACAGGAATGGCGTCTCTCCTTCCCGAGAACGTAGCCAGGTCAAAACTCTTCGTTCCCCCTTTTATGAGTCGTCTACCCTGAATATGCCGCGGTGCAAAGTCTTACAGATTTACTGAGTCAACAAACTAGCACATTCAAACTTTGTCTTTTGGGCAATATTTAAGACGTTATCTGTTTCCAGTTTTCTTCTTCATTTCCTGAAAAGTGTTTGCAATTTTGCCTTTTTCTCGCGAAGGCATGATGTTATGGATGAGACAGGTCTCTATAAAACCGATAGATAACGTCTCCCAGCAGTAATACAATGCTTTTAAAGGCACTGTGCTCTGTAAATATATTTTTTCTGCATATATTATTGGTTGTGCATGACACTGCTGCTGCAGGTGGCCGTGGTCGGTACAGATGCACTTAAACCACAATACAGTACGCAGAGAGGTAACTCCACCCACATTTAGCGCCCTTGATGGTCTGTGAACAGAAATTCGCTATTATACGTACATTACTTCGTTCTACCGCCACGCTCGACGCTGTGGCGCAGTTGGTTGAGGCACTGCGCTACAATCCGGAAGGTCGCGGGTTCGATTTGGAATTTTTCATTGGCATAATCCTGTCGGTCGCACTATGGCCCTGGGGTCGACTCAGCCTCTAACAGAAATGAGTACCAGGAATATTTCCTGTGGGGTAAAGGCGGCCGGTGCGTACGACTGACAGCCTTACCACCTTCATATGCCGATTGTCGTGAAATCTGGGTGCCCCGACCTCCTGGAACCCTCAGGGCCTGTCCAGGCCTGTAATGGGACTGCTTTACCTTTGTACCGGCACTTTCGATGTACCGCCACAAATTGCGGCGAACACAGTGGCGCTGTATTCGAGTTTTGACTGTATAACTGTTTGACTTCGTACTGTAGGATACAGCTGATGTTCGTGTATGCAAGGTGCCACCGTCTGAAGTGACAGTAGCATGTTAAGTGTCAACAAACCAATTGGACATCATCGCGATGGCCAGTAGAACTCTATAAAAGTAAAGGGAAATTGTCAGCAACCAGGCTCGAACCTGCGATCTCGCGGTCCTCTAAGCATCGCGCTCTCTTTGTACCCGGTGACTTCACACTGTGAACTGAACTGTAAAACGACCCTTCGCCGTGTCACGCCTTCAAGCGTAACCACTTTCACAGTTCAACACATTTGCATGCATTATACAGCATCCCCTGAGCGTTACGTTAAAATATTAATGGGCTCCAACGTACCCCGCAAATGGCTACCTGTCGTGCTAATTGGTCATCTTTCATTCTTAGTAACTAACAAATCCAATATGTGTTCCTGAACTTCATAGACGAGGCTAATAAACTCCCATTAAATCCTGTAACACTTCATGAGCGTAACTCGCATTATGATGATGCTAAATTGTAGTCAGGCCGTGGTTCAAAAAGAGGTTTATGGTTTCAGCACCCCTTTACCCCACCGTCACCAGCCCTCTTCGTTTTAGGTGCTATTTACCAAAATTATTGTCTCATTTTCTGTGTGTGTACGTTCCTTGGTAACGAATTCATGACTGTCATTAATGAAAACTTGCAATTAATTTTAATTAAGTAAGGAAACGCCACTGTTTTTACGGACATTGTAAACATGAAAGTTTCAAAACATAAGGACGGCCAGAAAAGTGTACGAAAAGTAACTTTTTACTTGTGTCTAAATGCAGCTCTTTGATTAATTGAGCAACACCTCCATGCAGATTTATTCTTGAGCTATTTAACCCTTTAAAGACGAAGCGTATCTGCTTTATACAAGGACTCAGTGCGTACCGCGCTGTAAACACTCTACACTTCGGTTATAAAAACCAGTCTCTTAATGTTTTATAAGGCAAAAGTTGCTGTTTGTTCTGAGATCCGTACAAAACACATAAACCCAATGTGGGCACCACGTAGAATTTTTTAATGTTAAACCTGGTGGTACGTAAAGTTACCGCTAGGCTTTAAAAGGTTAAAGACGAAGCGTATCTGTTTTATATAAGGACTCAGTGCGTACCGCGCTGTAAACACTCTCCACTTCGGTTATAAAAACCAGTCTCTTAATGTTTTATAAGGCAAAAGTTGCTGTTTGTTCTGAGATCCGTACAAAACACATAAACGCAATGTGGGCACCACGTAGAATTTTTTAATGTTAAACCTGGCGGTAGTAAAGTTACCGCTAGGCTTTAAAAGGTTAAGTACAGTTGTGTCGAGTACAGAAGGTGTAGGCCTGGGGCTACGTCATCTTCCAAGGGGAGCAGGTAAGTGTTGTGAAGGAGTAACCGGCCCCCCTGAATGTACGTCCCTTCTATGCCGTTCCTTTTGGACCTCGGCGTAAGTCGTGCTTTGCTTCACTCTGCTGTGAAATGCTGTTGCCTGCTCCGTGTTCGGTTGATTTCGGGGTCAACTCTCCGTCTACGTTTCCTGCTAATGTACGTGCCTCTCCTTATTGCCTCGAGGAACTTTGTTGCTGTAGTTTCTTCAAACAAACTAATTTCCTTCCATTCCTTCCCATCTTACCTTTCATAATAACATTATTATTTCTTTTTCTTCTTTCTTAGTCCTTCCCTCTTCTACCTACTTGTTCACAGCAGGTGTCGAGGGTTTTTGTGATTTCATTTGATCACACTCAAACACACACCACAGTCGGTAGGACTCCTCTGGACGAGGCATCGGCCCTTCGCAGAGACCTCTACCTGACAACACAAACACTGTACAAGAGAAAAAAATCCATGCCCCCGGTGGGATTCGAACCCACGATCCCAGCAAGCGCTCGGCCCCAGACCGCGCGGCCACTGGAATCGGCCATAATTTGTTATTGCGCTTCATATAACGTGTGCAGACCTACTCCCGGCCTCAGCACACCTAGGGGCGCAGTCCTTCTGAAGAAGTTTGGAGTCGCTTTGCTTTTCAGTTTCCCTGGACTTTATTTAGCCCTGACGTTCTTTGCAATATTCGCTGGACCCTGTCCTCAGCCGGTTTAATTCATTCCATTTCCTTACAACTTTTTTTTCTGGCCATTCTTATTATTAACCTGCGATCCATTCCAAGATCTCCTCGTTTTGCTTTTCTCTTTATATTTTTTGCCTTTCGAAGTGTATTTCTGCGCGCATTTGTCTGTCGCTCGTATCGCTTCTAATAAGCTGCACAACCCCGTTGTGACATTTCATGTAGTGCTGTATTCTTCGTGGTAAGGATTCTTATCCCCACGTAAGACGGAAGCATGAGGACCACCCCCTGTCAGATGTCCGCGATTGCCAGTTCTCGACGTTACAGAAGATACGGTTCATCTGCAACCCCGACACGTGTCATACCTTCATACAAACGGATCTGGCTGATGCGATGTAGCTACACCAGCATTGTGACGCACAAGGTGCGGCAGGAGGGTTGTAGCTAAAAAACACACCCTGAACACCCGTATGTAGGTCCATGCTTGGGCAACTGGATGTTCGGCGTCAGTTTCTGGCCCAGTGTGAGGAACATAAATGAACAATTACTCCCAAAAGTGTTAAAGTGAACTTCCAAACTGAAGACTGTTATGAACCATGTGGACACCCTGTGTCATTCACAGTGAACACCCCCCTGATGATGGCGTCATTGGACGCCGAAACATGTCCGGAGTATCGGTGATTAAAGTGCATTAGTTGGTGACGTTGCTTTTATAACATAAATGTCTTTCTAAGTTTGCTCTTGAATGTTACGTGGAAGAATTCAGAAAAGCAACACATTGCGAGCAGGCAGACTCTGGCGTAGTTTCGGATTATAGGTAAAGACTGTTAAATGGATTCAAGCCAGTTACACGTACGGATATTGCAGAGTACTGCCACTGCATTGTGTTCTGTATAAGAATGATTGCAGCCAGACTGGTAAGGTAGCAAGAAACAGGACGTCTCGACTTGTGGTGTAGACGCCTTCAGTGCCGAGTTTAATGGAAGTCCTTTGACAGATCTCGTAGGTGAAACCTACGGAAAAATCCGGACTAACACAACCTCATGTGTGTGTGTGTGTGTGTGTGTGTGTGTGTGTGTGTGTGTGTGTATATATATATAGATGTAGAGAGAGAGAGAGAGAGGGGGAGAGAGAGGGAGAAGTCAACGCCCAAGGAGTTACCAATACAACTTTTTCTGGCAACCATAACATTTGTGTGACCACTCGATTTCCAAAAAGAAGTTAACACCTGGACAATGTTGTTATTTAATTTGGAATGTTTATCTCGTACTTTATTTTTAAAGTTATTTCTATGAGATGCATACAGTGAACGCTTGGAATGATGTTGCAAGTTCGCATACGTCGTCCTTAAACCCGCTAAGATATTCCGGTAAACATTTTGAATTCTTTCATTATGCATGCTGTCGTGTAAATGTAACATTTGTCCGTGCTTCACAGGCAGTGTCAAGCAAGCTGATCACACGTCTCGAAAGGCGTCCAGCAGGTACAGAATAAAATTTATTCTGTATATAGAATTCGTATCTCACATAGGCCTTCCCCCCCCCCCCCTACCGTTCTTTCAAATTGAGATTTACGCCACCACGTTCTGTTCCGAGACTCCTGATTGGTTGGACTGTTTTTCACCAGATTTCTCTACCTTACTCAAATACCCTTACTTGATTTTTGTCCTATTGATTTTCTGAATATCCATTCTCTCCGATTTAATGTACTCTTAAATATTTTATGCTTCGTTAGTAATGCCAAGGAACCGTAGTAGCTCAGTTGGTATAGTGACAAGGCTAGTAGCTCGACGACCGAGGAATCATGTGAGTTCTTGCAGGACCAGGAGAACCTGCTGTTGGCAGGCGTGTCGAAACCAACCCGGGGGCTATCCAGCGTTTTATTCAGTGGGTAACGAGGTCTCTTTCCCCGGGAGACAAGCGGCCGCGACGTGAAGGTGGCCACTCATCCACCTCCAGTGTCAAGGTTAAGAATGATTGCAACACCATTGCTCCAGTCATTCCTTCATGGCGTGGACGTCGACTTTAGGGACTGTTTCCTAACTTGTTGAATACATATTCGGTGTCTTGTTGTAACTCCTGACAGCGATTTGATGAATTTCATCTGTTCAGCTCAAAATATTTTGGTATCCTTTCCCCAGGTTTCTGTACCTAACATAAACGTCGGAGTGGCTGTTGTAGTCTGCAGTTAGTGTGAATTTTCTGTGCAGTATTTTAGAATTAGTTAAGTTCGTGGAGCAGACTGGATCTTCAGATGGTAAGGGTTCCTTAGCTGGTGAACAGAAGCAACGAAGTTTGTTTCTTGTAAAAAACAAAAATCGCCAACTAATGCACTAAAAAGTATACTATTTTCATCCGTAGAAAACCTTCTACATGTTTCGACCCCGCTGGGTCATCTTCAGGGAGAACAGTTTCGTGACACTAGGGTTGCACTTATATAGTTGAGTGAGAACGTGCCATTGACTTCGCACTCCGTTGAGAGGGAAGTGTGGACTCTCTGCGGCACTCCGTTGAGAGGGAAGTGTGGACTCTCCGCGGCACTCCGTTGAGAGGGAAGTGTGGACTCTCCGCGGCACTCCGTTGAGAGGGAAGTGTGGACTCTCCGCGGCACTCCGTTGAGAGGGAAGTGTGGACTCTCCGCGGCACTCCGTTGAGAGGGAAGCGTGAACTCTCCGCGGCACTCCGTTGAGAGGGAAGTGTGGACTCTCCGCGGCACTCCGTTGAGAGGGAAGTGTGGACTCTCCGCGGCACTCCGTTGAGAGGGAAGTGTGGGCTCTCCGCGGCACTCCGTTGAGAGGGAAGTGTGGGCTCTCCGCGGTCAGGGTGTGGGAATGTGCCATTGACTTCCCTCTCAACGGATTGCGAAGTCAATGGCACATTCTCACTCAACTGTATAAGTGCAACCCTAGTGTAACGAAACTGTTATCCCTGAAGATGACCCAGCGGGGTCGAAACATGTAGGAGGTTTTCTACTAATGAAGATAATATACTTTTTGTGCATTAGTTGGTGATTTTTGTTTTTGTATGATACAGTGCACGGTATGGAACATACTAAATTTGTTTCTTGTCTGTGTGAAAATTGTTCTGTAGTGTACTTCATTTTATATCATTTAATTTACGGCTGATGAACATAAGGTCGAAAGTTGTATATAAAATCCAAAAGAACGTGTGTGAAAACGTTTTGGTCTTCAACCCTATAGCTTGGAACTGTCTGTCGTAAATTATCTGTGTGAGAAGCACCCACAACACTTGTATGCTTTCGTTCAGGTCATTGTTCACCGATGCCTCAGCAGTACGGCTTCCTGCCTGACCGAGATGTGTTGGGTGTCTCATATATAGAAAATGACCCTATTATATCCTAGCCAGCAGTGTGGGGCTGGCACTTCATTATCTGAAGCGTTTGCTCATTTTGGCGGCAAACTGCGGCTCATAGCGCGGTTAATGACGGTAGGAAAGCACTGCTTGGTGGATGTCGTTCCGTGCCACACAGCAAGCACATTTATTTGCGTGTAACGAGATGGCCCTCGGCGTGGTGCGCGTGAAATTTAAACCGACGACTTTAATTAAAAAGAACGCCATTATATGTCCGTGTTTCGTGTCTTTGTAGTGTTTGTAGGGAAGGTACCTGTGGCGTGATTAATACGTAATGTGTGTGTGTAAGAAGAACCGTTTGTACTCATTTCAGGGTTCAGGGAAATTAGACACGGCCGCTATTCTTTTGGTAGCATTGCAGTCTTGTGCTGTGCAGGCTCTGCAGTTGAAAGCATTGCAGCGATATCTACGAATCATTAGTTCAGATTGTCTTTTCGCTGTGCGATACAGTAGTACTGTTTTTGTATCCAGGACCATGTTTCACATATCCTTCCATTCTGTGGGTCTGTAATCTTCGTTTCTGTCTTTCTTACTAACTTCCTGTATGTTTACCAGCCTGTCTGTTTCGCCTGTTTATAATTCATGTTTTTGCTGCCTGCTTCTCTATGTATCTAGCCAGATAGCTATATATGTCATAGGTTGCTGAGGAAGATAGTTGGGCCCAAGAGGGACGACGTAGTTGGGGAATAGAGAAGACTGTATAACGAGGAGCTTCATGATCTGCAGTCCTCACAAAATATTATTAGGGTGATCAAATCAAGAAGAGTGAGATGGGCGGGACATGTAGCACGTATGTGGAGAGGCGTTGTTCACACAGGGTCTTTATGAGGAAACCCGAGAGAAAGAGACCACTTGAAAGACCTAGCGTAGATGGGAGGATAATATTAAAATGTGTATTCAAGACGTGGGATGGGGAGACATGGACAGGATTGATCTGACTCAGGATAAGGACAGGTGGCGGGCTGTTGTGAATACGGTGATGAACTTCCGGTTTCCATACAATGCGGGGAATCTCTTGAATAGCTGAGGACCTGTTAGCTTCTCCGCAAAGACTGTGCTTCGAGTTAGTTATTTAGTTACTTCGTTCTTCAAGTAAGTCAGTCAGTCAGTCAGTCAGTTGTATGTTCATGTCACTGTGTCTAATTCTCTGCTGGCGCAGTCCGAAAGCTGAAGAGTGATCCTGAAGCCTGTCGGCACAGTGGATGTACGTACCTGTCATCCTCACAGTCTGTCGCATCTTCTGCTTGTGTTTCATAACCACGCTACCAAATGAGATGCGTCTCTTTCTTCTCTACGCTACCGAACGAGCCCTGCGTCTGTCTCATCTCTACGCTACCGAAAGAGCCCTGCCTGTCTCAGTTCTACGCTACCGAAAGAGCCCTGCGTGTCTCAGTTCTACGCTACCGAAAGAGCCCTGCGTGTCTCAGTTCTACGCTACCAAAAGAGCCCTGCGTGTCTCAGTTCTACGCTACCGAAAGAGCCCTGCCTGTCACAGTTCTACGCTACCGAACGAGCCCTTCATGTCTCAGCTCTACGCTACCGAACGAGCCCTGCATCTGTCTTATCTCTACGCTACCGAAAGAGCCCTGCATCTGTCTCAGCCCCCGATATCGAAAAGCACGATAACAAGCTGGCATTCCTCCTCTGTACTCGAGAGGTCACTTGTTCTGTTTCCCATCCGAAGACGAGCTGTCACGTGTGGCTGAGGTTTCCATTGCTTTTCCTCTGTCTCTCGTAGCAGATTAAGATGTTTTGGGTCTATCGCAAATCGTTGCACGAGCATGTCCTTCCGCGCGCGCTTTCAAATTCATTACTGATGTAATCATCCAAACACTGGACATCGTATAATCTCAACTACTGGGAAGTCACTAACAAATGAAGAACAAATCATCGCCAGGCGGTGAAGTCGTATGGCAAGTCGAGGTAAAGACAGGGCGCAGTTTTAGCTTCTACTCATAATGGAGGTGTGTACTGGGCATCACGCTCCGGCCGCATTATTTTCGTTTAAATAATTCCCTGTGTCCATTGGATAAGTCGCTGGTCGGAACCGAGGTCCGGTATGTACGTGGTGAAGAATAAACGCGCCTGACCCTGTCGGGAATCGAATCCCAGGCTCTTTAGTGAGTAAGATGGCCCTATCCATTTGCTTGAATTTACAAGAGGCTTGCATTTCTGCACGTTACGAAACCGGGATTAACCCTTTAAAGAGGAAGCGTATCTGTTTTATATAAGGTCTCAGTGCGTACCGCGCTGTAAACACTCTCCACTTCGGTTATAAAAACCAATCTCTTAATGTTTTATAAGGCAAAAGTTGCCGTTTGTTCTGAGATCCGTACAAAACACATAAACGCAATGTGGGCACCACGTAGAATTTTTTAATGTTAAACCTGGTGGTACGTAAAGTTACCGCTAGGCTTTAAAAGGTTAACTCGACTGCTTTCGTTTTACACGTCACTTTATCAAATTATGTCTGAATACGTTGAATAATGCCTTGCATCAAGTATGTGGGCTGACAGACGTTGCATGTTGCGTGTGGGTTGACTTCGTGCGTTTATTGCAAAAGGAATACATAAACCTAGCCTAATGACTTCCAGTAGGTTCTGCCGCTCTTATTGGTGTAGTTATGCATTCAAGTGAGGCGGAAAATTTAAGTAATTTTGAACGGCCCTGTACCGTAATGGTGCCAATATCTTACCAAGATGATGATGCTTTGAAAACTACAGTAAAGTGGGTTAATGTTATGTTAATGAAGTGTAAATATACAAGGTTTATTCTTACAATCGTCGGTGGTTTTAAGATGTACGGAGAATCTGATAGCTGTTGCTGCCCCATATATGTCATGTGTGTTTGAATTATTGTACTGCTGTATGACGACTGGACTGCTCACACTGCAGGCCAAAACTGTGGCTGTGCAGTCGTCAGGTTGGGGCGACAGTTCTGGACGTCGAAGTCCAGCAGTAGCCTTGAAATGCTTTCGTTAGGATTTTGCACACTTTAGTACCTTGTAACCCTATTTACTGCTGACACGTGTGTGCTGGAACTTCGAATTAGACAACGAATAGTGCACTTAAAGCTTGGAGAAACTACGGATGAAATTAATGTTGGAAACAGTTTAAGGTTTCAACAGTGACCGATATATTTTTGTGCTGCCGCCGCTGCCACTTCTTCTTCTTCCTCTTCTTCTTCTCCTCGTCCTCCTCCTCTCCTCCTCCAACGACGCAGTCAGTCGGGCTGTATAAAGCCCGATGATTGAATTACAGTGAATAATGAATTGGAGGGGCTGTGGAAGGAAGCGGCCATGGCGTAATTGAAGGCACTATTCCAGCATTTGAATAAAGAGGCTGAGGAAAGCCACGGAATCCTGTCGTAATTGTAGGTATCCTGGTCGAGATTCGAACAGTGCAGCTGTAGAATAGAAGTTGTCCAGTAAGCCAGCGTCGGTTTGGCCAGTGCGGGTGACACGCTGTGCATGTTTAGCTTATACTAGAGTGCTGCCCTGACATGCCAGGTGTTTATATCTTCTAATAGTTTGCTGCCCTGTGACATGCCAGGTGTTTATATCTTGTAATAGTTTGCTGCCCTGTGACATGCCAGGTGTTTATATCTTGTAATAGTTTGCTGCTGTGACATGCCAGGTGTTTATATCTTGTAATAGTTTGCTGCTGTGACATGCCAGGTGTGTATATCTTGTACTAATATGGTGCAAGGCCAATCCCAGTGGCCGCGCGGTCTAAGGCATGGGTTTGCGGCCGCTCGCTTGCTGGGATTGTGAGTTCGAATCCCGCTGGGGGCGTGGCTGTCTGTCTGTTGTGAGTGTTGTGTTGTCAGGTAGAGGTCTCTGCGACGAGCTGATGACTCGTTCAGAGAAATCCTACCGGCTGTATGTGTGTCTAATTGTGTGTGATGTAGAAAACTCTCCAATGAGGCGGCCGAGGCCCGAGGTGGGCTGTTGCGCCACGTGAAAGAAAAGTGTGCTGCTCTGTGATATACCAGGTGTTACACGAAATTAGATATGACCTTGAAATAAATAAAATTTGTTAATTTTTATACATACCCTCAGCGTAAAACAATATTGCGTGGGGAAAAGCGGGAGAGCGTGTATTTATGATTATCAGAAGGAAATGTGAGGCGCGTGACGAAGGTAAAGAACCATTGTGCTAGACTGTGAAAGAGATGCGTGGTCCAACGGCAGAGAGATTTGTTCAGTATTATTTTAATTATTTTCCTGAATTGGTAGACTGCTTGTTCTGCGACGAGAATAACTAAATAAAACTGGCAGTAGTTGGATGACTGATGTTGCTTATTCAGTAACTCAGGAAATACAAAGCACATTCTGTTGTCTCTGTGACCGAGCGAGTTGACATTTCTGTGCGCCCAGTTGTTCATTATTAAAAAAGTCTGTACATGTCTGGTATATTTCATTGCGAGAGTGATCAGCCCAAAACAGTTTTTTTTTTAATAATTATGAACTTTCGTGGAGCTACAAAGCATTCGTGACGTCACAATCGATGTTTACCCAACACGGTTGTGGGGGCCGCGGTGGCTTAGTTGGTTGAGGCACTGCGCTACAAACCGGCAGGTCGCGGGTTCGATTCCCGATGGTGTCAGTGGATTTTTTTTTTTCATTGGCATAATCCTGTCGGTCGCACTATGGCCCTGGGGTCGACTCAGCCTCTAACAGAAATGAGTACCAGGAATATTTCCTGGGGGGTAAAGGCGGCCGGTGCGTAGGGATGACAACCTTACCACCTTCATGTGCCGATTGTCTAGAAATCTGGGAGCCTCAACCTCCTGGAACCCTAAGGGCCTGTCCAGNATACATGTATATGCGAAGAAATCTGGGAGCCTCAACCTCCTGGAACCCTAAGGGCCTGGCCAGGCCTGTAATGGGACTGCTTTACCTTTACCTTTACCCAACACGGTTTTCCAGGCGTATCAGTGTTTGACTTTTTGTGCTGGACGTTTGGTTGTCACGGAGGGACATACAGCGCAGACACTGCAAGGGCGGTAGAGTGACTAGCTTTCCGCCTGTTTGCATAAATCAACTTACAGTGCCGGCAGGTGGAATTGGCGTGCCCCAAGCTCCACGTCGTCTAACAAACTTAATTTTTACGGTTGTCAGCTCCGCATTTAGTTGTCGCCGATCGCGTAAAAAAATTGTTTTTCTATTCGTGAATGACCGATACAATGATCAGGATTCTATCCCATGTTGCTGCAGGTTTTAGGCGCCTTCGCAAAATTGCGAAAAGTGACTTTTAGCTTCGTCGTGTCTGCCTGTCCGTCCGTCCGTCCGATGGAAAAACTCCGCTCCCACTGGACGAATTTTCATGAAATTTTATATTCGAGTAATTTTCGAAAATCTGTCCAAAAAAAATTCGACGTTCATTAACACCCGACAAGAATAACGGGTACTTTACATGAAGACGTATGTAAATTTATGATAGTATCTCGCTGAATTCTTCTTAGAATGAGGAATGTTTCAGACACTCATTGTAGAAAACACACATTTTATGTTCAATAACTTTTTTTCCGAAAATCGTGCCATTTATGAGATAATGTAGAAAAATACATTTTGACCGGATAGGCCACAGATGACAATACAATACGGCGCATGCGCTTGGCATGCTGTATAACTAAGGCTACAGACACACACTCAGAATATGAAATACTTTGGTCTTCCACGGCAGCAGTGGTTACGCGAACGCGTCTCAGTCTGTAGAACAGACGCAATTCTTTCCGTAATATCATGATTTATGCAGTGGGACTTTGCGAAGTGCAAGACACGAAGTTCCTGTCACGTGTTCGTTGCGTGGTGTTATATGAAACTTTCAAACCACTGTACGTTGTCATCATCATCATCATCATCGTCGTTGTCATTTACAGACTAATCTTACTGGACTGTTGTGGCTTCAAAAATAACTGTCTACTGTGCGGTCTGTTTCTTCCTCTTCCACCTTTCGACGTGTGCGGGTCACGTGTTCAGCTGAGCAGCCACAAAGTGTCTGCGCAAAGTGGTCTGATCTACTGAGTAGTGAAAGCAGTACTTTGCGCAGAACGGTCTGAGTGACTTGACCAGTTAAGGCTGTACACTGCGCAACTCTCCGTCCAGTAATAGCAGTATCAAGGCGAAGGTAAAAGGTAAAGCAATCCCATTACAGGCCTTGACAGGCCCTGAGGGTTCCAGAAGGTCGAGGCTCCCAGATTTCTAGACAATCGGCACATGAAGGTGGTAAGGTTGTCAGCCCTACGTACCGGCCGCCTTTACCCCACAGGAAATATTCCTGGTTAGAGGCTGAGTCGACCCCAATGAAAAATTCTGATGACACCATCGGGAATCGAACCCGCGACCTTCCGGTTTGTAGCGCAGTGCCTCAGTGCGCCACCACGGCCCCATTGTGTCTAGAAGCATGGGATTATTTTGCCATTACATTTCGTTAAATATGCACATATGTCATGCGGAAAGGAAATATTTAAAGTGACATACAGGGCTCCACGTCAGGTGTGTGCGTATGGTGACCAGTTTGAAACCAATTGTATTTATACAGTTTGTGTTATTCGTGCAAAACTGTGGATCGATACGAGAGACAATTAAATTCCGCCGACAACGTTAATTCTAGATGTCGTTCCACACCTCATCGAAATTTCATACACGACTTTGATGACGGAATATACGGCTGGTCACACGTTTTTTTTATTTGTCGTTTATTTTATAACACACTTCGAGCACATAACTCACGAAGTTGATTACGGTGCTTAAAATGTGACGTACACGTTTCATTATGATATTCTTCCACGGAAAGTTCTATGTTATTATCTCGTTTAACCGTTTAAAGCCTAGCGGTAACTTTACATACCACCAGGTTTAATATTAAAAAATTCTACGTGGTGCCCACATTGCGTTTATGTGTTTTGTACGGATCTCAGAACAAACAGCAACTTTTGCCTTATAAAACATTAAGAGACTGGTTTTTATAACCGAAGTGGAGAGTGTTTACAGCGCGGTACGCACTGAGTCCTTATATAAAACAGATACGCTTCGTCTTTAAAGGGTAAAGATTGCGACGTGTTAATTTCGTCTTGCAAGGTTCAGATCATAAAATGGTGCCCTTTGTAGTGATGAGAGTTCATTGTTATAATTGGCGACTTGCCTGACGTCTATCCAGCGGGCAGGAAGATGCTGTCGAAATTGTTGTTTCAGTGCTTTTGAACTGCTCTGACAGACAAGCGAATCCAGATGGCAGTGTTCGCCTGCTGTGTTCACCATGCGTTTTCCTCGTTGGTCATTCATGTGGAAGGAAGGGGATTCAGGGGCGTAAGTGGAGGTGTCAGGCCGAGCTGGCGTTAGAAACGTAGTTTCGTGTGCTGTATGTGCGGCAGCACGTGTACGTTGCTGTGGCAATTATTGTGAGATGGGTAGAAAGTGTAACTTAACTTCTTAGAGTATTTTTTACTTCTTACATCGTACATTTTATTGACTTGTTAACCAGAAAGTAACAACAGTAATGAACAAATTTAATATACGACTGAAAGTCTTTGGAATATGGCTTTAATTGCGACGTGTTTCGGTGGCATGGTGGCGGTATATATGCTGCCGAAACACGTCGGAATTAAAAGAGATCCTCCGAAGACTTTGTGTCATATACTAAATTTGTGCATTACTGTTGTTAGTTTCTGGTTAACAATTCAAAGAGTTTTATTTCTTCTCGTGAAGCTGATAATTGCTCAGCCAGTCGCGAACTTTCCCGCATTTTATGATACTTCAGAGTTTATTGTCGTTTTCGCAACAGTCCGCCACTGGTTTCTGTGTTCAGCCAGATGAATCCAGCCTGCTTGCTTCCGTGCCTTGCCTTAACCTTTTAAAGCCTAGCGGTAACTTTACGTACCACCAGGTTTAACATTAAA
>BLKM01004136.1:0-28970 GCA_013340265.1 Coptotermes formosanus | reverse complement strand
CTATCTATCTATCTATCTATGTACCTATCTATCTATGTACCTACCTATCTATCTATCTATCTATCTATCTATCTATCTATCTATCTACTTACCTACCTACCTGACTGACTGACTGCCTTTCTTGAGAAGGTAGCAAGTCCTCAGGCAGTCAAAAAATTCCCCACATTTGTACAATTAAGTAAAATCAATATCTGTCCAAACAACTAAATTCTATTTATTATGCAGAGCTACACGTTTCGAAATATCTCAGTTCCTCCTCAAGTTCACCACTGGTCTTTAAAACATAATGAGGAAGAAATATAAAAGCATATTTAAGAAAAAAATACTGAAACTGGGAATTGCAGACATGAACAGAAGAAGTGCAACGAGAAGAAGGATGGCGAAAAGTAAGAGAACGCAACTACCATTAAGAAGACTAAAACAAACGAAGAGGGGGAATTCTTGTGGCACTCACCCGGGTCGTCGGCGAGTTTTCTGACGACGGCCATGACGCTCGCCACGTCCGCAGGGTCATCAGCCACTGCAGGCAGCGTTTCCAGCACCAGGCGGCCAACCATCTGCCTGCATCACAGAAATAAAGCATTCGGTCAACACACGTGTGTACATCCTACCGGGCGGATGCCGGTCGCCGCAAAACATGCAATGGCGCCACACATTCCCGATATCCTAAATTTTGTACGCTGGCGCCTGGATTTTTGAAGAAAAGAAAAGAAAGAAAATTCTGTCCCCCTGCTGATCAGTAATAAAGCGATCGCCTGACGTACGCAAGGTGTAGGCAAGGCAACCCCCTCGTGGATTCCAGTCTTAAAACAAAGCAGTCTGCACGGCGGATAACTTGACACCTACCCGATGCACCGCCATCGTCTTCAGGGGCTGATGCGTCCTACAACTGTGTTTTGCGATTTTTTTTTGCTCGTAGCCCTCCTTGAGCTTGATTTGTGCCCTCCCCCCCCCCCCCCCCGTTCGTAGCCGCTGCTACTTACGAAAATAAATTACTTCATATACTAGAATATATTTATATTATTTTTATTTACAATACTGACTTGTTTTTAAATATTTTGTTTACGTATAACACATTATCTGCTGATCCCAGTGGCCGCGCGGTCTAAGGCGTGGGACTGCGGCGGCTCGATTGCTGGGACTGCGGGTTCGAACCCCAACGGGGGCATGGATGTCTGTCTCTTGTGAGTGTCGTGTGTTGTAACGTAGAGGTCTCTGCGTCGGACTGATCCCTCGTCCAGAGGAGTCCTACCGAGTGTGGTGTGTGTGTGTGTGTGATCGTGAAGCCTATACAATGAGGAGGGCCTGGCCCACTAGAAGCTGTTGCACCATGGGAAGAAGAAGATAACGCACTGTTTACTTACACAAGTAAAAACAGTCTGTTAATATTTCGCATTATATTCAGTGTGTTCCGTGGGCCTGACGAACACTTGCAAGGTTTTGAATGTCCGGTCCCACCCAGTACGGTGAGTTATAAGTGAAGATCATCTCTGCTCACAACGTCAAGGCGGTTGCACACTTCTGACAGCCAATAAATCACCCAAAAACAGACTCAACCAGGTCAGATATGGGAAAAGCAATAAAATACAACTTTGCCTTCTGTGCCGCGCGGGACACAGGGGACAAGAGAACCTTTCATTTAATTTCAATTTGGAAGGAAATATGTACATATTTTGGTTGTCCTGACCGTACAGTGAGAAATATTTAATTCTGTAATATTTTATTCAGGCACTGAAGTTTTGAGTAACCAACTTAGAACTTGCTGTGGCCACCTAATTTGCCGTGATTCTCCTGCGGTCCCTCAGAAACCTGTTGTGGCACCCCCTGTGGGGGGGGGGGGCCATATGGCCCACAATGAAAACCCCTGAAGATCACCGCAGCAAGTTATTTGGCAACGTCAGTATTACTTTAAATTACCCACACCACAGCGTCACATCTCATAAGACCATAATGCCGAACAACAGTACTGTGGAAACCTCAAATCCAGCAAACACACCCCTCCTCTCTATGGATCCAGACAAAGTTACACCCTGTATTTCGTATCTTCCAAGACGCTAGAGGCAAATAACAAGCACAAAATAATTAGAAAAATTTCAATAAAGGCTATATCATTTAATTTTGTTACAATTTATAGACTGGGTTTTGTATAAGCTATTTTTATATTTAGAGGTTCGGATTGTTTTGTCCCCTACATACGAATTTTTCGGTCTTTAGTTCCTTTAGATTGCTACTTTTCCTAAAGATTTTAATGCACCTGAACACGCAAGCACTCTGCTTTCGACAAGCCGTGTTTGTGTAATCAGTGACAATGGAAAAATTCCAAACACACATCAGTGATATCTCAAATAAGAAATATATTTTCGCCGATTTAATACACTACTGATGTTAGGTGGCAAAACGCAGGGTGATTTTTGGGGGTGTTTTTCAGACAGAAAATGCGCCTTAATAAATCAGGCAATACGGTAAATAGCCTTGTCACGCGTCACTTTGTGTACCATATAAGCCACAGAGATGTGCGGCAGACTTACACATGAGCTACGTGAAAAGTTAAAAACTTGGTCAATGCGGACAAAATAAAAGTTATAAGGGCGTTTTATAGCCAATCTTACGAACGCCACATTTAACAGAAGGGGCCGCGGTGGCGCAGTTGGTTGAGGCACTGTGCTACAAACCGGTAGGTCGCGGGTTCGATTCCCGATGGTGTCAGTGGATTTTTTCATTGGCATAATCCTGTCGGTCGCACTATGGCCCTGAGGTCGACTCAGCCTCTAACGGAAATGAGTACCAGGAATATTTCCTAGGGGGGTAAAGGCAGCCGGTGCGTAGGGCTGACAACCTTACCACCTTCATGTGCCGACTGTCTAGAAATCTGGGAGCCTCGACCTCCTGGAACCCTAAGGGCCTGTCCAGGCCTGTAATGGGACTGCTTTACCTTTTTTTTTTACATTTAACAGAAATACGTTAGTTGACCTGGCAGTTGAAATACGTTTTGTGGACGGACGGATATGAACTGCGCAACTACTAAACCCACTCCCTGCCAAACTGCGCAGCTAACAACATACTAACAGTTGTTAATGCGCTCTTGTATTTTTAGTTGTGATTTATCTCGCAGCTTTCGATTCGGCTTCTGGTCTAAGCTAGTGTTAAGTTTGTCGGTCGAAAATAAAAACACGCCTAATATAAAGCAAAGACGCAGTAGCTGCGACGGTCGAAAGCATACGTAGAAGAAGTGCAGCGAAAACAAAGTACGCACAAAGCACGCCTCGTCAACAGAATGCAACACAAAATCATGTACATACAAACAGAGAACAAATCACGAAAATGTAACAAAGTCCAAATATCTGGGAAAGACACTACAAAATCAAAATGTAATTGCTCACTACCAACCATCTATTCCGAGCATGGGCAACATCCGAAGGAATACCTCAGTGTAATACTGCTCCCTGACAATTTTAAGACAACTCATCCCGTTATGCGTTTGGGCAATTAGAATCACATTAAATCCAGTCACAACACAACAATTTATTGTACTTTACACTGATATATTTCTTGACCCGGTATTTTTTAAACCATAAATATATATTCAAGGACGCCATTCTGTTGTGTTATTTATATCAAAAATCAGGACACAAGCCGCCCAAACACAACTACGTTCTTTTTTTCCTTGAACAGCTACATTCAACTTCTTACACAGAATAAATGGAACGTAGTTGTTGGGACGGATTTTGTCTTGACTTACGCTATAAACGTACTTACACAATCTTACATTGCTTATTACACTAATTGTAAGACAGTAAGAAACTCACGTAACGACGACACATTCTACTGTCAACGATTTTCTTCCCATGTGGTATGTACACCCACATATACTAAAAATACAAGCTGTACGGTTTCGAGGTCTACATTCCATATACACTACGCAGATCTTCTTCTTCCTCTTCTTCTTGGGCTTACGGTCCTTATAGTTTGACCAGTGCCTCCTTCAGAATGATAGCCCATACGGATCTGTCTTCTGCTTTCTTTCTCCATCTCTTGACACCCATCGATTTATGGTCATTCTCAATACAGTCTAGACACCTTAGTTTTGGTCTTCCTACTGTTCCTCTTCCATCTGGTTTCCCCAGAAATACTTTTTTTACAGTCCTATCATCAGATATTCTTACCAGATGACCCGCCCATTCTCGTCTTCTTACTTTTATCGTTACAATATTTGGTTTTGTATACATAACCTGCAATTCATCATTACTTCGGAGTCTCCAGCCATTTTGATCCTTTACTGGGCCATATACAATGTGCAGTTAACCTTTTAAAGCCTAGCGGTAACTTTACGTACCACCAGGTTTAACATTAAAAAATTCTACGTGGTGCCCACATTGCGTTTATGTGTTTTGTACGGATCTCAGAACAAACAGCAACTTTTGCCTTATAAAACATTAAGAGACCGGTTTTTATAACCGAAGTGGAGAGTGTTTACAGCGCGGTACGCACTGAGTCCTTATATAAAACAGATACGTTTCGTCTTTAAAGGGTTAATACACTGTGATCTGACTGTACTGCAATTCTAACCAACCACTGAATTATAATACTGGCACCTGCCGGGCTTTCAAACTACGATACTTCAAACACGCCTTTAAAAACAAGCAGGGCAACACAAATCTACCGTCTGCGCCAGGCTTACGCAGCGTCATGCACTGAAACGTCTTCGACGTTGTTACACTCAGTGGCAGGGTTAGATTACCGACGTTAGGAGAGAACGTACCGACTTAATCTTCCAAGGGTTTAGGATTCAACACTTAAAAGATCAAGGCGGTGTATTCCTTCAAAACGTCGGACACTGATAACACTGACACTCAACATAATAACCCAGAAAAACCTGAACCCTCACGAGCAGCGGTGTGGGAACCTAAACCCTCGTATGAAGGCCATGTGCCTGTACCTAAAAAGGTCTGTTTTCTATCCGTTGAAGAAACGTTTTGTTTTAACAAGTCAATACTTTTCTCTCTGAATTTCTCCCAGTGATCTCCATTCTTCACGTGGTTCTACACTTCACTTACAGCCCAACAATGGAGACAACAGCTACAGCCCATTGAACCTCCTCCTCCTTTTCTTCTTCTTCTTCCCATTGGCAGTTTGGGTATCGTTGCCCGTTCTGCGACTACAGGAACTGATCTGTCCATCGGCGATGTAGTCTCCCCAAATCTCTGCGACCAGGAGGTTTGGACTTCAGTAGTTCTCAGGGCAGGCGGTTAGCTGGCATTCTTAGAACATGCTGCATCCGTCTAGATTGGTAGTTTTGAACTTCCTGAACCATTCCATGTACTCGCCAACGATTTCTCATATCTTCACTTTTAATTCTGTCCCGTAAAGTTACTCCTGTTTGATAGCGTATGAATTTCATTTGTGAACTGTCAATTCTGTTTGTATCTTTCTGACACAGCGTCCGGCATTCACTGCCATAAAGGAAGGCCGCTTTTGCTATTACATTGCGGAATCTAATTTGAAGTTGCTTCCTGATCTGTTTCCCAAAATTTTTTCTCAAAACCCCATTTATTATACTTCATCAAGTTCCTGTCAATATCTTTTTGATGTTCAAACGGTGAAACATGACTTCCTAAATATATAAAATCCATCCTTTGTTCAATTATTTTGTAATTAATTAATATTTTAACTCTCTAGGGGGGGTTTACCAGTTACTGCCATTAATTTAGTTTTTTCTTCCGAAATTTCCGTATTATAATTCTTTACTTTGTTTTGTAATTGAAAAACTGCCCGTTGCAGATCATCTTCACTTTCAGCCCATTGAACCTAACAGGCAAAATGGCATCCTTGGCCCGGATCCCGCCATAACACGACACATTCCGATCTCTCACGAAGACTGCCGATCACAGCCAGCCCCTCGTAGTACGCACTGCAACCCGCGCGACCCCGAACAGCCCCACTGTAGTTTACTATTGCAGCTGCAGATGCTTGCGTTTCCGTCGCGATTCCCTACGCCAACGATTCCAGAGCTAACCACACAAAAGTACGCCTAGAAACCCAATCGGGGAGACACAACATGGACGAACGGAATTTATCTGCAATACATAAGCGATAACAGGCTTCCGCCGCGAAGCAGACAAGATCTGCCCTCTTATGGGATAATACACAGCGGTGAGTGGTAGTCCTGTGCCGACGTTTCAGGGCAACCTATAGGTCCCATTTCAAGGGCCACGGAGCCCAAGAACAAACCTTCTTGAGTGGTAGTTCTGTACCGACGTTTCGGGAAAACCTATCGGTCACACATTCAAGGATCGAGAAGTCTTCTTGAACTTCTTAGCCAATGAAGATGGGACCGATAGATTGTCGCGAAACGTCGGTACATTAACCTTTTAAAGCCTAGCGGTAACTTTACATACCACCAGGTTTAACATTAAAAAATTCTACGTGGTGCCCACATTGCGTTTATCTGTTTTGTACGGATCTCAGAACAAACAGCAACTTTTGCCTTATAAAACATTAAGAGACTGGTTTTTATAACCAAAGTGGAGAGTGTTTACAGCGCGGTACGCACTGAGTCCTTATATAAAACAGATACGCTTCGTCTTGAAAGGGTTAAATAACACCACACGCTTCGTAATATCCCAGAAGAGTGCAGGTCTTAACTGCGTTACAGTTTACTTAATTATATTACAGACAAAAATATACAACTTTTATCGCTACAATTAGCGCCACTGACACAAAACCTTTACTATTTGAGGAGAGCAGCCTACTGCACCCATCTGGCTACAAGTGATTTCTATCTTATAACAACTACGGTTTAGTGGCTACAGCCTACAGTGAATAGTCAGTGGACAGTTTTATATCGCCATCGAAAGTAAAATTCGGGCAACGAGGCTTCAAAACTACACCTGCACTAAAAAAAAATTTGAATACATCATCACTCAGTATCGTCTGGCAGGTCCACAGCCTCTTCCAAAGCGAGTTTTCCACACAGTGCGATCTAGTGCTTTCTCTTTCAATTTCCGATATCCTCTCGTTTCCTTCAGGAATCCAGTAGCTGCTTACGTTTTCTTCTTCGTCTCCCCCGCACTTCTACCCCTTTCTTTATCTTTCCTTCAATAACGCGTTTTAGAAGGCAATTCCTATGCAAGATGTGACCAGTCCAATTAGCCTTCCCTCGTTCTATTGTACAGAGTAGTATTTTTGACCGCATCGATAATAGTTTACAATAAGCAAGCAACTTTTAATTCATTTTGAAGCCTAGCAATCTTTCATTAAGCACCATGGTTATTAGTTCACGAAAAACTATAAAAATAATCTAAACTTTACGAAACAACATAAATGGAAACCCAACAGACCAATGGAATGGCGCCTACTACGGGGTATTGGGGCTTTCTCACATTTAGAACAAGAAAACAAATTAGGGAGGACAGAAACAAGAAGCTGTGCTTACTAACATTACAAAAACGAAGTTTTTTTTTGTAACATTTGGCGGCCACAATGAACAAGCGTCTGTCATTTCTTACACCTGCTGCAGGCAAAGGCTCCTGTCACACAGTTCGTACAAGCACTGTGTGCCACTGCAGAGTTCTGGCATCGAACCCAGTTCTCACACTCGTAATTTTCAGAGAACAAACCGCGCGGTATAAACATCCCGCACCACCTTCATACTCATTTTCTGTCCGTCCGTCCGTCCATCCATCCATCCATCCATCATTTTCTTTTTCTTCTTCTGAGGAAACACCTATCTCGCTTGATTGCGAAATTGGTGGTTTCACTCCACTTATTCCTGCTTTTACCAAGGGCGTCATAACCTACTTTTTCCCCCCACAGGAAATGGGTCCTCTTTTGCTTTCCTTTTGTTGTTTACTATGTTTCTAGCAAAGGGATTTAACGACGGTTTAGTTTCTTGCCTGTATCGGCAGACTTCACCCCTCTTTCCTTCTCCAATTCCACCTTCAATGGACAGGCGGTTACAATCTTCGCAGAACTCACTTGTGCATTATTTTAAAACTGAATGCGGTGGACTCAGACTTACAGCCTTGACCATTCTACCTGCTGAAGCTGTCCGTGTGACTGAAGTGGTTGGTGTTGGTTCATGGCAGAAAACAGTGGGGAAATCAGAACACGCCACTGTAGACTCATTGAAAGAACAGGCTTCGTTTAACCTTTTAAAGCCTAGCGGTAACTTTACGTACCACCAGGTTTAACATTAAAAAATTCTACGTGGTGCCCACATTGCGTTTATGTGTTTTGTACGGATCTCAGAACAAACAGCAACTTTTGCCTTATAAAACATTAAGAGACTGGTTTTTATAACCGAAGTGGAGAGTGTTTACAGCGCAGTACGCGCTCAATCCTTATATAAAAACGAACATGGTTCATATTTAAAGGGTTAATTTGAAAATCACCGAGCCCTGTGGGCTGAGTGGCTGGCTATGTTTGAAAAAGCACAGTTGGTTCTTTTGCACTTTCTTCAAAACCTCCCCAATATGGGGCATCACACACTGGTGGACACCAGAGTAGGCCTACATCACATTAAGGGCTCGCCGTGTTGGAATTCAACCACAACCATAACTACGCCACGTTGTAAAATCGCATGCATGAAATACCAAATACATAATTGTAAGCAGTACTAAGATCTGAACAATTATCGAGTTAAAATCACTAAACTTGAACAGTGCAGGAGCGTACAAAACAAAGACTCTCCGAGACTTAGACGGGCACGAAAACAAATCACAGTTCGTAACTGGAACAACCTCCCGCCACAATCCAGTTCTTCATACAAATGACTACTGAACACCTGCTACAAGGTCACACACACACACACAGAGTCAGCACTACCTAGCAAAACCATACGGCACACATACAGCGCTCCACGCATTACGGATTGCCGTTACATTAGGTGACTGGACCCTACCTGTGTGACTTCCAGCGCTCTCTGTTCATATTGGCCCTTTAAACACCAACATTAACCCTTTAAAGACGACGCGTATCTGTTTTATAAAAGGACTACAGTGCGTACCGCGCTGTAAACACTCTCCACTTCGGTTATAAAAACCAGTCTCTTAATGTTTTATAAGGCAAAAGTTGCTGCTTGTTCTGAGATCCATACAAAACACATAAACACAATGTGGGCAGCACGTAGAATTTTTGAATGTTAAACCTGGCGGTACGTAAAGTTACCGCTAGGCTTTAAAAGGTTAATATCCGCATTATACAGAATGATAGAAGAGAAAAGGTCAGTATTTTGGAAGGTGATATTATCAGTCATTGTGAGAAAAAAGTCCATATGAAATTGTGTGTAATTCTGAATGGTTACCGAGATAGAGCTGTTTGAACCTACAGTCCTAACTCCGTTAGGTTTTTGCTTGTGAGGCTCGTTGAAAAGTGAAGTTTACGAAAGACAGGTGAATACACAACACGAATTGCTCGCTCGCATTTTGGATGCTGCTGCCCGCTTAAAGAAACCTGAAGATCAACTCAGGCGAACAACACGCGATCTTCGCACAAGAGTTGCAATGTGCACTGAGGTTGACGGTGGGATTTTCGAACATTTATTGTGAACTGGAACAAATGTGTAATTTAAACATTAAATTACAAGTAAAATAAAATGCATAGCCAATAATTCTTTTATTACCGCTCACAATACTGTTGTATTTATATATTCAAAAATATACTTCATATGGGTAAGCATTCAGAATTACACGTGTTCATGTAAACTGTTTTGCCCACAATAACCAATACTATTACATCTGAAAATACTGACATGTCCTCCTCAATCAGATTCAACCTCACAGTGAGAAACTGGCGAATACTGTATACGGAAATAATAGATATTGGTAAAAATAATACTGAACAGACAAATATATTCAGCCGTGTGGCAAAAATAACGATGTTTTTAGCGTTAAACTTCCTGGTACATATTGCTACCACTAGGCTTTGCTGGTCTACAGTAATACATAGCTACAAGTCATGGTACATTCCACGCTGCGGGTACGTTACTGAACACCCTTAATAGTGTCACTTTATAAACGAAAAATTTTATTTCACTTTATACTACAATAAATTTTGTGAAATATTATAAAATAAACTGCTATTATTCACCTTGCTTACACGATATAAACAAGTAACATAATGTTAAAACAGAATACTGTAAGGTTTAACCGTGCATTCTGAAGAAAAACGCGGCGAAAAAATCTGCAACAGTGCAACCCTAACGTTCAGTAAACAAACGGCAACCATGCACTAGCAGACATTTTGGCAGGAGGGCGTCAGGATTCAACCATTATCCATCTTCACCCCTCTGCAGTGCAACCGGTAAGTATCGCAACGTATCAACAGACATGCATTTCAAACGCTGCGTCAATACACCAGAACAGGTTTAGTCCATTGCGACTGTGCAATTCTAACCTGCCTCAGAGGGGTTGTGTGATTCGCGACTCGCTGAAACCTCGACCGCCCCTACTGCGATCCGCATTGGATTGATAGTTCCTGTAATTACTCATGCAGCGGCAGTGAAGGGGAGCGCGCAATGACTATTGGTCGGAGAATCAGCTGCGAACTGCATCCACTGGTCGATACTTGCCTGGCCTCGCCCACAGACCAACATGGCTCCCGCTCGTACCTGCCCATGCAACACATGCAAACTGTGCGTCCTGCATACGCACCAGGGAAATACATGCCCCCACACCCCGGAATGACGCGGTGAAGCACTAGGACGACCAATTAGAACAAAACAACCACCACCACCACACGACCTCCTCTACTACTACTTCTAAGTAGTAGTAGTAGTAGTAGTAGTAGTAGTAGTACCACCACTAATACTACCTCTATTATTACCACCACTAATACTACCATATCTACTACTACTATCAACAATACATCTACTACTGCCACCATCACCTCTACTACTTACTAAGCAGTAGCAGTACTAGAACCACCACTAATACTACCATTACTACTACCACCATCAATACATCTACTACTACTACTACTACCACCACCACTACCACTACCGCCGCCGCCGCCGCCGCCATGGTCCTGCCTGACCTTTCAATACGTTTTTTCATGTTTATGGACTTTGTACGTTTTGAAGTTCTAATGTCCGATAATTTCAGCATGCAGGCCTCCATGGTTGCGCAGTGCCTCCACACTTTGCTACGTACCCCTGCAGATGACAAAGATTTCTGGATACATAAGTAGGGATTTGTAACACACGCTGTGTAGTATTTACCACGCGCACAGAGTCCCTTCCACACACACTGTGCAAACACACGCTGTATAGTATTTACCACGCGCACAGAGTCTCTTCCACACACACGCTGTATAGTATTTACCACGCGCACAGAGTCCCTTCCACACACACTGAGCACACACACGCTGTATAGTATTTACCACGCGCACAGAGTCCCTTCCACACACACTGTGCACACACACGCTGTATAGTATTTACCACGCGCACAGAGTCCCTTCCACACACACTGTGCACACACGAGCCTGAACGCGAAGCCAGGCTTCTGCCGCGGTGTAAACGTGACCTTCGCTCTTCTGGGATGTTACGCAACGATGACTGGTAGTTAACCGACGTTTCGAGACAACCTACAGCCCACGTCTACGCTGCGTAACATCTCACAAGAGCGAAGATGTCATGTAGGCTTGTAATTTATTCAACAGAACTGTATTTACCGTAACCACTCCTTAAATAAGATGCCACTTCCTCTTAAAAGCTTTGCAAGTCTTCAACCTCACGCTAACACTGTACTTTACTTCTGTTTATTTTTATACAAACATCAATTTTTTATTGCCCTCGTATATTAATGTAGTAACAACCCTCCGCACTTGTCTACCTGTTTCATTTCTGGTTCCCGTAAACACTATTAATTTACGGTCGAAACATGTCGCCAAATGTAGCGTGAAATATACCGCTGAAATGACCTGTTGCAGCATACTGACACGGCACTGGATACGTCAGTTAAAGCACATGCCGTAATAACAGTATCAGCACTGTCAGTATCATGGGCCTACTGTCTCATACTGACGGTGGCTACAGGTATACTGTAACTGATCTCAATGTAATTAAATTCTTTATTTACTTATGTACTTACACACAATCCTCGTGGCCAATTACAGAGATATAGCGCAAGTACAAGAACCACCACCACCACCACCACCACCACCACCACCACCACTACCAACAACAACAACAACGCACATCATAAGAGCAAAGCGCAACAAAAACTGTAACGCCAGTCGCCATGCATGCTCTTACCATGGTGACTGGGAAATGAATATTCCCATGAGCGTAGATAGATCTAAATGCAGCATTCCACCAACAAATGCACAAGGTAAGTCACATGCATAAAATGTATTTGTGAACCCCTGCATACGTTTCAGCAAGCAAGTTGCCACCCTCAGGGTTTTTTTTAAAGCAGAGAACTACCAATAGAATCCACGGGTTCTTGATTGTCGCAGTGAAATAAAAGCTACAGACCTGCACACCTTATATTACTCATACCGAGCACGTAGTTTCTAGAATTGTGTAACAGGAGACCAACACGTCCTCACTTTTTATAAAATGTTCGTTAAAGATGTTTCCTCACAAACCCGACATGTTTTGGTATAACTTGGTACCATCGTTAGGAGTGGTACAGAAAATAAAACACTAGCCATTTAACATTAGAGGTCCGACGCATGCCTTGTATAAGTAGTTTCACTTGAAAACTAAAACACTCTTTTAGTTTTCGAGTGTTTTAGTCTTCAAGTGAAACTACGTACACAAGTCATGCGTCTGACCTCTGATGTTAAAATGCCTAGTGTTTTTATGTTCAGTACCACCCCTGAGAATGGTACCAAGTTTATCAAAAACATGTCGGGTTTGTGAGTAAACATCATTTAAGAACATTTTATAAAAAGCGTGCACGTGTTGGGTCTCCTGTTCTACAATTCCGCATTTGGTCTGTTATACGCTACCGAACTGGATGAGAACAGAGCTGCCATGACACCCAGCCAACAGATACTATAGATGTAACAGATAGACAGACTCGCAATGACTACTCGTTGAAACAAGTACCAAATTTAATCTAAATTCGTTCAAATGCTTTCGCAGATGAAGGGCTGGCCCGTCGTTCGTTCGCGTTGCGGTCCACATAGATACATGCGAGAGCACTGCGCCAAAACCGTGCAATCGTTTGGCACTATTAAATTCCAGAGAAAAGAGGGGTCGGCGTCCAAGGAACGTGGCCCAGTTACTTTGACTGGGAAGTCAAAACTGAGGTAAGCGTAACTTAAAGGATTAAACAAAATCTCGAAACTTATTTTGTAAAAAAATGTTATTCCCAAATTTTTTTGGGGCGAGGCGCGTGTGTGATGTGTGTACCGAAGAACCTGCAAAACATTACCGGCATGCCTTGCGAAGGCCTACATGGCGGACCTTCAGACATCCCGATTTAAACCCACTGTTGATTAAAAAAAATCCTTCCGTCCACATCCACAGCTGATTAAACAAAATCGCCTCACATATGGGCCCCAAAATACCGGAAGAATTTTCTCGTTCTTGAAAATAAGTGTAAGACCAATTAGCACGCAAAGGCAAGGTTCCGTGCATTTCAGACATTAACATGACATGGCCAGTGTGGACAACTTTACATCCTGATCGACAGTCGGGAGAAAAGTTTCGGTACACAATGAAGACTGGCGGATAGTACCTCACGCTCATGGCGACAAGAAAAAGCCTGTAAGTTCCGATCGGGCGTTATACTCGGCCATTTACAGCCCCCATCTGCAATTACACCCGTTCACTAGTATTGCTTGCCAGCCCACACGTCTCTTTGAACTGCACTGCTGTAACAGTGCTGTCAAAACGAACACTCTGCGACATGTTCCGGCACCGTAACATTACAGTAAAGACTAACTCACAATAAAGATAGACAGGGATAAAAAATTGTCACTAAATGTGTCATATCTTAGTCGAATTCGGTTAGTATGCCAAACAACGAGCTGAATATTTTGTCGTTATAAACGAGTGTAGTTATAACCGAGGAATATAATGTTATGGTTAACAGTGCCGGATAAATGGTACTCCAAGATAAAAAGCAAGCTTATAGGCATGGGGCTATTACTGATTTAACACCGATTTCTTTTTAATTTAAATTTAAACTTAGAAATAACGAAAATCACTCTAGTAGGCCTACAACGGTAAGCCAGCACGTAGATTTACAGTAAAAACATTTGTAGATTTACAGCAAAAACATTTTAATTGAATTAATTAGTAACACACAATACTTGACGTTAGAAGTGAGATGTCGCACAAACCGACGTCCTTACAAACCGACTTCGACTACATTTGGGGGGGGGGGGGACAAACATAAAAAAATCACAATTATATTCCGGGAAAAAGCAAAGCCGGTTTACATTTGTGGAATCACTGCTATCACTCTGCACGGGATACTCTGTCCGCCACACAGAATCCAATGTATTGACATGAAACAATAATTGTAAGCTGTACGATGCTTTATCTGGCTATTCTTCACTCACATGAGGCAGGAACAACACGATAAGACCGGGGCTATTTGGTCAGGGATATCACACAGCGGGCAAAAAAATACACACAGAATTTATTGGGACAACTCCTTGGAAAAGAACTTCAAAGACAGACAGGATGACAACATTTTAAATGGCAACACTCGCGTAACTAAAGATGGTGGTGTTCCTAAACTTTCCTGCGTGGAGAAACACATAAAAATAATTTTTCTTATGGCGACAAAACCCTACCTACGGAAACGAGAACAAAGCGACTGTTGGTGGCGCACGCAGACTAAGGCGTTAGCCCACTGCCAACTATCGGGCAAAAATTCCAGCGACATTCCCACGCACATTCGGAATTTTCCAAGCTATTTCAGATATAAAGTCGAACCCAGTTATAACGTCACGAAAGAGACTGAATATTTTGTGTCGCAATAAACGGGTGTTGTTGTCACTGCGCAGTGTCATGTTATGGTTAACAGTGAGGAAATAATTGGTACCACAGATTGTCCGACGCTATAATCGAGGTGTCGTACAAACCGATGTCGTTAGAAGCACGTTATACTGTATTAATTTATTTATTTTCTTATTTATTTATTTATACCACGATTTCTCGAGGGACCCTGGTTGAGAAACAATGGTCGTGTAATTGAAAGACGTGTTTAAAGAACGGGCCGCCGCCTTTCAATACGCCTTCAGCAAAGACTGTACGAGCCAATTCCCAGCCACGCTATGCACAGCAATACCCCAACTTCCGCCACTCCACAAGAAAGTATGTAAAAATGCATTCTGACCTGAGGAGGGCGGGAGGGGAAAAAAGGAGTATCTTCCAGCAAAAAACTGACAACTTGAAGGTCGCAAGCGGTGGAGGGTAGCTAAGGTAGGTCGCGTTTTACTCCATTCCAGGGGGCGAAGGAGAAAAAGTGCAGGTAGTTTCCATTCTTTCTTTTTGTGGACACCCAGGCGCCTAAATACAAGCCCGACATACCAGAACTAGACTTTGGAAATCACATTCCTGAGTGAGGCCCACAGTTCCGACATGCAGCAATGTCCTTGGGAAGCTGACCGTCGCTCATCCGCCCACAGAATCCCCAGCCTTTTCTGGAGCACAATGTTTCATCACGGTGTTCACAGACACCTGTTACACATGGAAAACAGCTTATGCATAAGAGTGATAGGAACGTCGGGCTAATACACGCAGAGGACAACAAATATGAATCAGTTCCAAAGCGTTTCGACGTTCAGCGTCCCGTAAGGTAAGACGTGTATACTGGAACTGACATACCGAACGTTCTGAAAGCTAGCAGCACTCAGAATAGGTGCTGGGGAAGATATGTGGGTCTTTAGAGGGACGAGGTAACAGTGGAGTGGAGAAGACTACATAACGAGGAGCTTCATGATCTATACTCCTCCTCACCACATATTATTCGGGCAGGGCTGTGCAGTCGGTACACAAAAACTCCGAATCCGACTCCTCGATTTTTAAAACTTCCCGACTCCGACTCCTCCATAAAAGCTCAATATGTATTAATAACGGTAAACCTATAAGACATTTCATCGCCACCACGTGAATCATCAGGCTACTGTTTTGACTCATAACCTATATTTAAATCTACGTCTAAAATGGTTACTGTAGCTATCAGGGCTCTGGAGTTGGAGTATCTAGTTCGCCTGAGGTGGGAGTCGGAGTCGGTACATTTTTACCGACACCAACTACACCTAAAAATTCCTTCCGACTCCGACTTAACGACCCCGACTCCACAGCCTTACATTTGGGAGATCAAATCGTGAAGAATGAGATGGGCCGTGCATGTGGCACAAATGGAAAACAGGAGAGGTGCATATAGCATTTTGGTGGGGAAACATGAGCGAAAGAGACCACTTGGAAGACCCATGCATAGATGGGAGTACAATATTTCAATATATCTTCAAGAAGTACGATGGGGAGGCATGGACTGGATTAATCTCGCTCATGACAGGGAGAGGCGGCGGGCTATTGTGACCGCGGTAATGAACTTTCAAATTCCATAAAATCCGGGGAATTTCTGGACTAGCTGATGACCTGTTAGCTTCTCAAAGCCTCTGCTGCATGTAGTTAGTTAGTTAGTTAGTTAGTTAGTTAGTTAGTTAGTTAGTTAGTTAGCAGCACTCTACGCATTTACGTAATAAGGAAAGGAAGAAAACTGTTTTCCCGTCAAGCCTTGCCTCTTTCCTTCCTTTGGCTCCAACGTAAGGAAGTCCCGCACGCGTCATGCCACTTCCCAGTTCGCTGCACCCCCTGCCAGTATGTTACCTGACTATGAATGCACATACCGGCGCCATGTTTAACAATTATCGAGGTAGGTGGTGTTAATATCTTAATTGTACACGGCGTAATCCCAACACGGCTAGCAGCTATGTACTCTGCTGCGTAATGCTTACCATTTGCAAGGGTGATTTGACCAAGCGGTCCCAGTAACTTCGTGACGTTGACATCGTACGCTACTTCACAGACGACGACAAAAACAATACAATCTGGAATTATATACGGCAAATATAAAGAGGCGGATAACTAAACAGCGCTGGAAGCCGAGGCAAATGGAGTACAGAACGCAGCGCCATAGATTTATAACCCCTCTAAAAAACTACCCCTAAAAGTTTCAAGACAACTGTAATTATCACACCGGCCATTGGCCATCCTAAGGAATCATCTGAGTAAAAACTATCTTCCCCAGCATTTGTCGCATTTCTAACAAATGTATTGCGGGTACGATGAAACGTCTATTCTTGCGAAAATTAATTCTTAAAACAAAACGCTATAATCGCGTTACAATGAGTTACTCTGCATCCCTTGACAATCAGCGCCAGTCAACTAGACGCCACATATTTTCAGTGAAGTATGTACGCCCTGCGTCTTCTGTTGCGAACAGACGCACATCATGCGTCGTACACGAGATACCCGGTAAAGGCACTTAATTAAACACCATGTCGTGGAGCCATGAGGGCGTCGTGATATTACACCGCGCATTCTTAACCTCGGCACCAGAGACCGGCAAGTGTTCAACATCACATGCCGCCAGTTTATGACTGAAGAAAAGGCCACTGGAATCAAGAGGATTCAGTAGGTCCCAGAGGTACGTATACGAAGGAGAGAAAAAACGACTTGTCCCTGTAGAAAATGCACAGGTTACTCAGACGGTCATATACCGAGTGAGACATACAGTCCAACCCGGTTATAACGTCATGAAAGGGACTGAATATTTTGTGTCGTTATAAACGGGTGTTGTTATAACCGAGAAATACAATGTTATGGTTAACAGTGAGGAATTAACCTTTTAAAGCCTAGCGGTAACTTTACATACCGCCAGGTTTAACAATAAAAAATTCAACATGGTGCCCCATTGCGTTTACGTGTTTTGTAAACACTCTCCACTTCGGTTATAAAAACCAGTCTCTTAATGTTTTATAAGGCAAAAGTTGCTGTTTGTTCTGAGATCCGTACAAAACACATAAACGCAATGTGGGCACCACGTAGAATTTTTTAATGTTAAACCTGGTGGTATGTAAAGTTACCGCTAGGCTTTAAAAGGTTAAGGCCCCATGACGGGAGACGAACTATGTCTACGACCATCTGAAAGCCAATGGCGCGCAGTGGATTATGGACGAATCCAGAAAACAAGTAATTCTAACCAACACGAAGTGTGTTTTAGTGTCCTTTTATTATTACGCGAACGAACACCAAAAGCACTGTTACTGAACAAAAAATACCTGCAAGCCCTTGCGGTAGGCATGATGGTTACCGACTGCCGAGTGACAGGCCACGCCGCGACGGCCAAACACGAGTCTGAAGGCGTCCTGAATTGTGCGCATCAAGAAGAAAAACCTGTGCTACTCTTAAAAGGGGTAGAAACCTCATATTCAGTGGTACCGGCGGCCCCTTACGCGGTAGTAAGGCACTCACCTCCATCTAACACCAAGGTCAAGATATGGTGGAACCATACCTCCACTTCCTAACATGTATTTATGGTGTGCACACGCACTTTTACCAAACACGTGCAGGCCTATGCACGCCTTTCATCATCAGTTCTTACCGCACACGCAACTCAATTTTGTAAGAATTTTGCGAGCTTAACAGCAGCCCTGCCTAGTACAGGGTTATGGTGTCATTGGAATATTTCATTGACATATTCCTTCCGGCCGCACTATGGCCCTGGGGTCGACTCTGCCTCAAACAGAAAGGCGTACCAGGACTATTTCCTGGGGGGGAGGGGGTTTAAGGCGGTCCGTACGTAGGGATCATAACCTCACCGTCTTCATGTGCCGGCTGTCTTGAAACTGGGGGGACCTCAACCTCCTGGAACCCTCAGGGCCTGTCCAGGGATTGCTTACTCGCATTACAGTGCTAATACAAATATGATTGTTACAAATGTGCCTTATAATATCGATATGCATCAAATTAACATCCCGATTACCTACTACCTCCATATCTTGGACACATTTTAATTTAGGCACTTTTTGTAATAATTGTACGTGAAAAAAATTTAGTTTTGAGCTTCATAAAAGCAGGGGTTAGGTTCTCGCACCCAGATAGCGAAAGAAAACGCGGATTCTCCTGATCAGTGCAATCCAGACTCGATCAACTAACTGGTCTCTGGATGGAACAAGACGCCTTCAGCGTTCATATGAGCCTTACCGACATTCGAATGCACAAACACTTTTACTCCGGGACACATTGGCACTCTACCCAATCTCTTACGTGAATCAGAACACGAACTCTTTCGCCAAACAGACCATGAAGGGAGGAGCGGTTCATCAGAATATACACTGCAGAATCGTGAGTTCTGAAACCTGTGACCGGCGTACAACCTGAAGGCTGTAACGAACGGCGCGTACTGTGAAAACATGAGACACATCTTCCTTTCTCGTAAGCTAAATACTACAGTAGAGATTTGAGGTACCCACAGCAGTGACTATAACCGTGTTTGGACGGATTCTCGACTTGATTTCTGTTACAAAGACAATGTGATGACATACTTCCACCTTTTAAAGCCTAGCGGTAACTTTACGTACCACCAGGTTCAACATTCAATAATTCTCCATAGTGCTCAATTCGCGTTTATGTATTTTGTACACATCTCCGAACAAACTGCAACTTTTACCGTAAACATCGGCGACTCATTCGTTTTTTATAACCAAGGTTGAAAGTGTTTACTGCGCGGTACGCACAGAGTCTTTATATAGAGCAGATTACATTTCGTCTTTAAAGGGTTAGCATCTTCTATGAGAATACATGTATTCTAAAGCGTTAAATCAACTGAACAGTCATTTGTTGCAACAAAACTACGCTACACAGCGACAGAGGCTCGTGTTCACCACGTGCCACAGGCCTTCACCTTTCACAACACCACTGTGAACGTCAAAGTCGTTCTCGTGAGGTAATGACTAGAGCACGGGCTGGACGACCGACAAAATCACAGTTCGATCCCCGGCAATGGCAATAATCTTTCTTGCTCATGGCGCCCGGAGTGTCTCAGCGTCCCTCTCAACCGCCCTTCTGGGTACTGGGGATAATACGGCCGGGGAATGAAGCTGAATATTCAAACCCTACGTACTGCCGAGATTAAACAAACGTGGGCTTCTACCTCTATTCCCCCCCCCCCCACACATCACCATAACCGTACCTAATTACGTCCAGGAGCAAATTTACATTTACCATCACGGAACTTTCAACTTCATTATGGAGTTCCAAAACCGCCAGTCGATTTATAACATCCCTCCACGACCCTATACACAAGCAGTTGTATACAGGTGGGTATAAACAGTTTTATAGTTCCAGATTCTGGAACTGGTAGAACAGGCGTAGCTTACTCTTCTTCCACAAGCCCAATTTTTTTTTCTCACTACCACCCCATACACAATACTGGCTGGCTCCTCCCCTTTTAACCTGAGACAGGGTTTTGAATGAAAGGTCCTTCCCCTTGATTCAGGTCACCACTTCTAAGAACCAAGACACCAAGCGCCAAGTAAATCTACCCGCGAAAAAGAGACAAAAACCGGAACCACCCTTCTTTCGTACTGGATCATTAGCCACACAGTTGCCATATCGCCCTCTGTTCCAAGCACGGTGCAGACGATATGCCAGATGTGATCAGAACTGAAAACAGGGCCAACTGACCACATGGCAGGAATATTATACAGCGTATTTTGTATGGAAACATCAAGCCATGAGACAGACGACTCTGGGATATGGTATGTCAGTACACTAACACAGCAAGTTTAAAATCGACAACTTACTTGTTCGGCGTCGACCCTAATACCAAATCAACAGTAACTATAAAAATTACAATTCAATGAAGTTGGATAATTTTTAGGAAAATTTAATTTTAAATACTTTACGTTACTCAAACCGTGAATTTTCGTTACGAACTGATACACAATCCTTAATATTACACAATTTTAATAACTGAAACACTAATTGTTCCAGGCTAATGACAGGCACACGTTACAAAAATCCAGTCCTAACGTTTAGTTGCATACTTTATAATGCAATACTTCGTGAGATTTCAAAACAACTGTACGTATTTGCGTTTTACTGGGTGTTTGTATATTCTACACCTGATGACGGTCGAATAACAGAAACATGCAGTGTAAGAATTATTAGTGAATTCATGTTGAGTTGAGTGGAACTTATAAATTGTTTTGTGTTATTCAGCATATTAATGTTTTCGCGTGCGCCAACCCTTTACGCTAGTACACGTGCGTGTTCAACAAGGCTTAACACACAAGCATTACCACGAGACTACACAAACACCAACACTCAGTACTTACAAAATACAGTACTTTCCACCAAACCCGGATGTGTAGGTCACAAAATTGAATTTGCGAGCATTAAGAGGCTGTCTACATTCCCTAAACCAGAGGGCCTCATATGCCGCCAACAGATTTCATGAATAACCTGAATTATATATAAACATTCAGTCCGTACCGCGCAGTAAATACACTCCGTCTCGGTTATAAAAACCAATCAGTTAATGCTGTATAGGAAAATAATCGGTGTTCTTAGATCCACACAAAACACATAAATACACTGTGTGGGCAGAACGTAGAATTTGTGAATGTTAAACCTGGGGTACACAGATAAACACTGACTCCGTACCGCGCAGTAAACACACTCCGTCTCCGTTATAAAAACCAATCAGTTAATGCTGTATAGGGAAATAATCGCTGTTTGTTCTGAGATCCACACAAAACACATAAATACACTGTGTGGGCAGAACGTAGAATTTGTGAATGTTAAACCTGGGGTACACAGATAAACATTGACTCCGTACCGCGCAGTAAACACACTCCGTCTCCGTTATAAAAACCACTCAGTTAATGCTGTATAGGGAAATAATCGCTGTTTGCTCTGAGATCCACACAAAACACATAAATACACTGTGTGGGCAGACCGTAGAATTTTCTTGTACGCTAAACCGGGCTGTACATAAAGTCTTTGGCCTGGCCACTACACCGACCGAGCTACCCCAGCTCTGGACACACAGGATTCGACAAGGATACTATTATTTTCGTCGAATATGTTATTACTCGCTCCGGAAGAAACACCCACTGAAGAAATGGATCGCCAAGCAACGCTAATGTAGAGAGAAAGTCCAATTAAGCTAGTCACCGTCACGGCGTAACTGTGGGCCTACATGACATCCACAGGCTAACGTCTCAATATAAAACCCAGCTTAGAAGTGCTTTCAACAGTAATTACCACTTGAACTCCCAATTTCAAAAACTGAGGCTAATGATTAGAAATACACACGAAATTTCGGCTGGCAAATCTGTGGGGAAGATACCAACTGAGAAACCTAGGTGTAGATGGGATGACAATAAAATAAGGTATGACGACGTGGCTTGGATACAGCTGGCTCATGACGAAGTTCAGTCGAGCTACTCTCTTTCAGGACTGTACTAACAGCTGAACAGTCAGGTGCCACAAAAACTCAGCATATTACCTCACCGATTTCTCCTGGTTAATGCAGGCCTGATGTTTTCGCATTCCTCTATGGCCTGATCTCGTTCCTGAAATTTTCTCTCGCTCGACGCACACTTTTGGTATCAGACTTCACGTGTCTCTTTTCAATGACACCTTAGTTACTCACTCTTATGTTGTACACATTCACTAAACACGATACAAAAAGCCTTTCCACTGAACGAAGTTGATTCAGGTTTACACGACGCACAGACAGCACGGCACGAGAAGCTTTATGGTCTGTACTCCTCGCCAAATACTATGCCGATGATCGAATCAAAAAGAGATGGGCTGTGCACGTGGCACGTAAAGGGAAGAGGTGCATACAGGGTTTTGGCAGGGACGACCTGAGGGACAGAGGCAACTTGGAAGACCTAGACGTAGATGGAATATTAAAATGGATCTTCAGCAACAGAATAGAGGAGGCGGAGTGACGGGCTCTTGCAAATGCGGAAATGAACCTCAGGGTGCCACAAAATGCGGGAAGTCTTTGGACCAGCTGAGGAACTGTTAGCTTTGCAAGAAAGACTAAACTCCAAGTAGTCAGGTAAGGTGTATCGAAGAGATCTGTCAAGGGGTCTTTTGGGCCCTGTCAACCAGTGTCTGACAACGTACAAAATACATCTCACACGCGCCCCCTGTGAGACTTCATGTACAGCCGGGTCGGACCTTACTGTTACTACATACACACCGTAATTTATATTTCAGACATGAGAGACGTAAAATGCCCTTGTGGCGCACAATCCATTTTGTATACAACCTTACCGATATTTGCAGACGGTCACAAACGTGGGAACTTACCTGAAACAAAGAGAAAACAAAATTTTATATTTTCCACACCGCGCATTATAACTCAATTTATTAATATTATCCAACAGAACAAGTATTATTACGTAATTGTTTTACACAGTAACGTCTCATGTTCTCCCTGTTGATGGGCCGAAAAGGGGCCGAAACATGTAGGAGTGGAATATTTTTAAATACAGTCAAACCCGGTTATAACGACATCGGTTTATATGACACCTCGCCTACAGCGTCAGATATTCTGTGGTACCAATTAATTCCGCACTGTTAACCATAATATTGAACTCCTCGGTTACAACAACATTCGTTTATAAGAACACAAAAAATTCAGCCCCTTTCATGACGTTATAACCGAGTTCGACTGCATATTATTACGAACAATTAAGCTAATGCATCTGGATAATATTGATAAAAAAGAAAACAAAAACATGTAATCAGAACTGTCACTCGTTATGTCAGTCTGCAGACAACTACAGAGCGTTTATTTAACCGCTGTTCTGAGCACGAAGGCTGTCACGGGATGTCCCGGCCGATGCACGCTCTCCATGCGATAAAGCGACCGTTCTCACGTACGCGACAGAGGTATGATTTGCATTTCCCCAGCCACGTTATGCTGCATAGTATCACGTGAGAAAATGTCAACAACATTCACTTTAACTCAACATAACCTAGCAGATACATGATTTGCCTATACAAAACTATTCAAACACACACAGGAAAATAAATTTTCATTGCCGTTAAAAGGAGAAGGGATGATTATTGCCAGAACGTTACAAACCTCAGTTTCAAAAGCGCCAAGTTCGAACAGGCGACATACCAACTTTGTATGCTACTGGAGGATAAGGACAAAAGTGCTGGGCGCCTATGATTAGAGCTTTAGGGCGCGGCGAAGCCTGAGGTTGCAGATTTTGCGATATTTTCTGAAAAGCAGGATAATTAACCCTGGCAGGCCTAAGCTACAGGCGTCATAACTCCGCTGGAAACGGAACAATACTGTATTTCTACAGATCAAGTAGAGCAGGGGTCTTACAATGGAATACTGCGTGGGCCAAACGGGTAGCTATAAAATTTAAGGCGGGCCGCACAAAATTTTAACCAATAGAGAGGAAATTTTCAATATTAATTAAACAGGCCACAGCGCATACTTCTATACTTTTACAACAAAACTAACATTTTTTTTATTTTTGTGTAGAACACCTCGTTGTGATGAGTAGACAGATAAAACAGAAGGCCGTCAGTCACAATTATTTTAGACAAAGCCTTTTTAATGTCTAAATGTGCTACATGTTTCAACTTTTTTCATAAATCATGTATCTCCGTATATAAAGAGCTTACCTCTATAACGACATTCGTGCTGACGATGGCTTTATGAAGAAGCCGAAACACGTAGCACGTCTTCGACATTAAAAAGTCTTCTTTAATACACAGTCGTGAATGGCGGTCTTCTGTCCAACTGACATGCACAATGTATGCTGCATTGGCATACCTAATTATCAATAAAGCAGAAGAATGTTGAGTCACGATCCGGGAAAATCTTCCACAGAATGAGGAATTAACGTTATTTCTCCATTACTTTGTCCAGCAATGGATGGAGAACCAGAATGTTCCCATCGAGATGTGGACTATACACACGCATCGGCACACGACCAACAATGCAGGCGAGGGCTGGAATTCCAAACCAAGCGGCATTATACGGAAGAAACAGCTGAATGCGCTTCTGCTGGTAGAGAAGTTAAACGAAGCAACTGAAATCAAAGGAAGCTAGAGTCTTGTCAAAAACGAAGAAAGACTTACGTAAAACAAGACGAGAAAATTAAAAAATTACGGAATAACACTATAAACCAAATGATTTGTACAAATGTATAGGCACGTTAAGCTATATAAATAAATATGAATAATTATAAATATTTGACACAAAATTAGTTAATGTCACACTGTAACAGGTAACAACGGATCAGGTTTGCTGTCCGCCTCAACCACGCTAATTTACACTTTGTCCGCCTCGCCCACGTTTTTAGCTTGTTAGGCCTCCAACACGTCCGCCTCGTCCGAGACAAACTCAGAACAAACAGCGATTATTCCCCTGTTTAGCATTAACTGACTGGTTTTTATAACCGAGACGGAGTGTGTTTACAGCGCGGTACGGACCGAGTCTTTATATATAAAATTCAGGTTAAATTTAGTCTTTACAAGGATCAATACAGACGTCAGTAAAGACATTATGTTAAAATCTTATCTGGGCAGCAACACGCCCAGAATACCAAAAGGGGCCCAATTATAAAAATAACACACTAAATGTGTTTATAATGTGGCGGTTTTGTGGCGACACCGTGTCGCAGTCTGACAAATGGGTACCAATGCTTCAGAGGAACACAGAGCCCGTATATTCAGGATAACAGACCACATACTTGATATGACGATTTATTTAAAAGGCATGACACGTCCCTACCAGTTCAGCGCTTTCATTCCCGACGCCCAGTCCGATGCGAGCACAGACCTCTTGGAATTCTTCGAAGTAAGAAAGAAAAAAGCCAATCGCAGTCTCCACAGACACACACAAAACATTCTAGTCACGAGTGGGATATAAACCCACGCTTCCGTAGTTCAAGCTGCCTAACCCGTGCCCGCCCTAAGAGACATTTAAATGAACACCAAAGCCCACAGATAATATTTCTGTCGAGTAACATACCAACAATAACACGCTGCGCATGGACGCAATGAATGAAATGTGATGTGCGACACGCTACGTTGTTTGTGTGTGGCCAATCGGCCTCCAAATGAAGGTCACTCAGTCAACACTGCTTGGCACGGCATCAACAACAGACGCAGCAGAGTTCAGCGCGCGGCAACTTGGTTCAGCAGATTGGAAAGCACCAGTGCACAAGTGTACTGAAGATATTACTGCATCTGTATTGCGCTCAGCACTGACAAACAGCGTGACCTGAAATTCTTTCAAAAGTTTGATGCCCTGGAAGAAATCATTCAATACCTCCCGGCTGCTGTTCGAACAGTCTTTTAAAACTTCAAAGTTTGATTTGGGCTTAATGTAAATAAAGTAACACAGACCAAAATAAAGACTCCGACAAGTACACACACACACACACATATATATATATAAAACACATCTAAACACACACACACACACAATACCGAAATTGACGTTAACGTCTGTTTGAATTACGTCGAGCAATGAGCCTAAAACTGTAAAGCGCAGAAGGCGGGTGTAGCTACCATATAACAAAGAGCATGCACAAACCAACGGCTCATAAATACAGAAGGGCCCACGATCTCATCGCAACAAACTGTTTCTGCATTAACTGAACACCACAGACTACTTATTCTAACAAATTCTGACGTATTCGCCAAAAGTACAAAACACGGAAAAAACTTCAATTAAACAAATTTATCTAAAAACCAATTTTACAGGAAGTGGCCATGTATGTACCTGAGCTAAGACACGGCCACACGCACCCACACATCCTAGCCACGCCACTCACAGCAGGTAGTCTGCAGTATATAGCTCCCGTTACAGAATCACGATGCAGGTCTTTTGGAAGTCGCTGTTCTGGGGCAACATTCCGTACTCGTCTCACTTCGTAAGAAGGTAAGAAAAAGCAAGATAACATAACGCATTCTTGATCAGGTCCTTACAATAAAATCTTCTGGGATGTTACATCGTGTCGATTGGAGAAGACTTACTAACGTAGAGAAGGGGCAAGTTACGCGTCATTCCAGGCTTCCCGTCGCGACGTAGTTGACTTTCTTCTTGGACCTCTTGACCCTTAAAGATGGGACCAATAGGTTGTCCCTAAACGTCGGTACAGAACTACCACTCAACGTTGCGTCATATCCCAGAAGATTGTAGATCTCAAGGATCAAGTAACCCAAGAGAAGGGAGACTGCTAGACCATGACGACGAGGGCACTACGAAACGTCCGCAACTGACGACGACACAGCGTTAACATGCCACAAGGCATCTTAGAGGAACAGATTGAAGATACAAGCTTGGCACTGGAGTGACGTCAATCAAATCAACACCATTCGCTAAGTTGCACACTGCCGCCTGCTACAGTACGACCTGGCTAAATGCAATCACGTTCAACCACACTCCGTAACGACACATTTTATTACTTTCTTCATCTCCTGTTCGATCTTCGAACTGGCCTATCTAGGCCCCTGTCCACCAAAACTGCGTATCCGTTTTTTTTCCACAACATGGCGGCCATGGGCCTACATATTACTTCAAAATACATAAAAACGAGTACATAATATAAGACTAAATAACAGTGGTTACTATACGTACCGCCCTCCCCCATCTAGCGCCAAGGTTAAAGAAAGAGTACAGCTATACTGCTACTCCACCGGTGAACTCCATCATCTGTTCTAAAGCGACTTTTACTTTTTCTGTACGTACCGCCTCGTTTAGCATTCAATTATGCATTTTCCCCCACATGCAGAAACTTGTGTCTTTCACAGTCGGCGAACAAACGACGATGAATTCCGCAAAAGCCATTAACAAGTTGGGTGCTGCAAACCTGGACCCAGTGGTTACTTTATGTGCCACCAGGTTTAACACTCACAAATTCTACGTTCTGCCCACACAGTGTATTTATGTGCTGTGTGGATCTCAGAACAAACAGCGATTATTTCCCCATACAGCATTAACTGACTCGTTTTTATAACCGAGACGCAGTGTGTTTACTGCGCGGTACGGACTGAATGTATAGAACTAATATTTGACTGAATCTTCAAAAGGGTTAACATTCCGATGAGTTTAATGCAATCCATATTCGGTGCAAAAAAAACCCTGAATATAAAGTACTTAATCCCATTCGTTGGATTACACAGTAGGCCCCTATATTCAGATGAAGTTCAGGCCCAAAAGGCCTGTGCCATAGAATTCGTCACTGTCCACTCAACACTCAGGCTTGTGTCACGGCCATCAAAAGACCAAATATTTTCCTCAGGACGATGTTACAGAAACAAGACCACGGCGCCTAGACCAGCCGACATGAGACCAGTGTCCAGGACTGCCGCCAACTTTACAACACAGCAAGCCGATAGACCACACAGAAAAACATGTTGAAAGACAAGAAGCTGCGGAGAATTCAAAGAACTGAAGTCAACAACCTGTCCATGCAGCACCTGTCTGTAATAATGAACATCCTTCTTGTTTGTGGACAATTCTGGATCCCTACAATAGCTCAGTCATTCGATACGTGAGGCACAATCATATTCACCACCCACTTCTTTGCCACCTCCCCTGTATAATATTGCTTTATAATCAATAAACTGAGCGACTTAAAAAAGTGTAACTCCAGTTTCGACTTATCTGTCTGGTATACTGCGTAATTTTTCAGGTTTACGAGGCTGTCACTGATCAGTTGTTAGTCTTGTTTTGTGTTTCCGTACCGTGTGGTGCGTGTATTCCGACGTTTCAGAGGAACGTACTGACTCCACTTTCAAAGTAAATGTATGTGGCTCCAGCGGATTCTGAAGTGGCTGTGGAGAAAGAAATCCAGTCTCGAAAACACAATTTCTTTTCCAAGCGCATCTTTTTTGGTATTTTAGATTCCGCATTGATCTTCACAGACTACATAAAACATATCAGCCGACATGACATGGTTTGAAAGAAACTATTTGGCGCCCCACAGGAGGAACTAAA
>BLKM01004131.1:0-10061 GCA_013340265.1 Coptotermes formosanus | reverse complement strand
TCACTATCCGCAGCGGTACTTGATATCCACCTGAATCAGATTCAGTTTCCCTGAAGATGGAGGCAATATGTTTCTCCGAAACATCACAACAGCAAACCACTGCGCTGTGCTGAAAGCCTAAAGAAGACTGGCAACGTATATTACTAAAGTTCAGTACGAGAGCTGATTGTATCTGTTGACTGTGTCGACTGTCTGCTGAGATAATGTAGCGGTTAAAGCTTGTTTCGGAGGGCTGTTACAGGTGTTGGGAGAATCCTAAGAAAATGTCTTCTTCCAGGCTTTAGTGTGTGGATTATAGAGGCACTGACCTCATGTATGGAAAGGAGAATATTTAGTGTTTTGAACGTTTCGTCTGTTTTGTGGTTTCATATGCAGCAGTGGTTGCCAACCTCAGGTCGGGACCCAAATCAGGGTAGCGAGGGATCTGACGTAGGGTGACGAGCGGGTTTTATAGAGAACTCGGTGTTTATCGAGAAAATCAAAATTTGTGTCTAAATTCAAACAGAATCGATGATACAGTGTAATTATTGAATCCTTCTTTATTAATTTTAAACACACTGGAGCAATTACATTTTAAATAACTAATGAACACACTTTGTTACTGTACGGTACAGCTTAGTTGTACTTAAAGCGACAGTACTTCTAATGTTCATTCTACATTCCAATAATATTAATACTTTTGTAAATAAGCGGCAATGTTGTCCCTTTAAAGACGAAGCGTATCTGTTTTATATAAGGACTCAGTGCGTACCGCGCTGTAAACACTCTCCACTTCGGTTATAAAAACCAGTCTCTTAATGTTTTATAAGGTAAAAGTTGCTGTTTGTTCTGAGATCCATACAAAACACATAAACGCAATGTGGGCACCACGTAGAATTTTTTAATGTTAAACCTGGTGGTACGTAAAGTTACCGCTAGGCTTTAAAAGGTTATGTAGTGTTCAAGAAAAGGCATTAGTATTAGTTCATTTATAGTAAATATCACTGACTATTGCCGTTTCCATTGTAGGGTCGCGGGTCACGTGCCATTTGCTGCTTTGGGGTCACACAAACACAAAAGTTTGGGAACCGCTGATGTACAGGAATCGATCTTTTGACCTGCGAGTTTCCGAAAAAATGTGGGCGTAATGAGTGAAGATATTTGAAAAATGTCAACGAATAGTCATTAAATATTTTGTCTGAGGGACAGTGTGTAGGTTTGAGCCCGCCCGTTTACGCCCATCTTGTATTCAAAGGTGCCCACACCCATCTGCGTCTCTTCTCTCCCTTCGGCTCCATACCACATCCACGTGTATTGATTCATCTCCGTCGTTCTACGTCTACAGCCGTCTCTTTCCATCTTATGAACCGTTCTCCCTTTCAGCATGTTTTACATACTACGACCTGACGGGTCAAATTTCCACGTTCTGCCCTGCTGTTAACAGTTCTTAGATTTTATTAGAATATAAATACGGCAAAAAATAGTAAGGAATATTCACTAATGCTTCGCAGCAACAAGCCTGGTTGTTTGGTCTGTCGTTTAAAATATGCCATGTACAGAGTGGTGCAGAAATAACTTGACATTAGACACTATTGTTCTGCATCGAGTGCGTAGCGATTTTGCGGCACTCTGTATATCCTTGTCTTGTCCCGCTGCATCCTTTCAGCGTCTTTGTACAGTCTTCTGAAGCTGTGTGCTCCCATTGTAAAATTTGTTGAGCACAGAAAATTATTTTCTTTTGTTTAATATATTTATTTTTCCGCCTCTTGGACACTGCTGTCCGAGGCGGCTGCTCCACTCGCCCCACGCCCTCCTTCTCCTCATCTACGACGCTTTTAATGCGAGCCCAACGTATGCATACGAATAAATTTATGCCGATATCACAATTCGAAACATTTTGACGCTATCCACCCCGTTGTGTATGTAGACTTACGCAGTCTAAATAACGATGTGTACTCCGTCTCACACAACCTGTATTTATTATTATTTTTGTAACGACTACATGTTTCTATCAAGCCGATCATCATGAGGTGTTTGTTTATACAAAAACTTAAAAAACTCAAGGTGAAAATGTAAATTTTTGCGAGATGTCGCAAAATGAATTAATCCTAACTAATGCACTGTTATTATTCAATATGTTCTCGCATTACAATACTTTATTCCAATATGTTTCGATCCGTATTGGGATCATCCTCAGGGATACGCTTAAAAGTTAAAATTATACAATCAGAATGACAATATTTTGCGTATATCACAACGTATAAAACGTGTATAAAAACAACTGACATACAGTTCCCTGGTAGATCTTTGTTTTTACTGAGAATATTAAAAACATGAAAGTAGTTAAGACACAAATGTGAACAAATGTAGTGAATTTATATAAAATTAATGAACGCGTTTGAAATATTTCATCGTAGAGCGATAGTTGCAATATTAATCCTCTAAAGACCAAGCATATCTGTTTTATGTAAGGACTCTGTGCGTACCGCGTTGTAAACACTCTCCACTTCGGTTATAAAAACCAGTCTCTTAATGTTTGTAAGGCAAAAGTTGCTGTTTGTTCTGAGATCCGTACAAAACACATAAACGCAATGTGGGCACCACGTAGAATTTTTTAATGTTAAACCTGGTGGTATGTAAAGTTACCGCTAGGCTTTAAAAAGTTAAGTATATCACGTACCTGTGCTTTCGGAGTCGGACGGTAGGCACAGTACTGAGCCATTTGCCCACCAGCGAATTGGGATTTTCAAACGAAATACAGTCTTCGCCTTCATCTTGCCCTTCAACCTTAGTCACTCGACTAAGAAGTCACCGATACGTTTCACGTTTGCCTAACACAGGCGTTTCAAGAACGCGGCCCGCTCACGTTTTGATAATGTATGAAATTTTACTGTCCGTTTTATTGCATGGGCGTAATACATCCATGAAAGCATGCAAAATTAAATTCAAGGAGTATTTTACATCCTTGCGTTTTTTTACGTTGAAAATTTTACATCTTAATGGCACATGTCGCCTCCAAAATTGTCAGGTTGGATTTCGAATTTGGCACGCAGTCTGTTTCCAGTTCGACGCGCCTGACCTAATAGTTACCTGACGTAAATAATTGCAATTGATGGAAGGCAGAGAATATCCACGTGTGGACAGGTACAAAGAAATTTTGACTGCATTCAGTATTACATACCATATATTCCGTGCAGTAGACGTGTTATTTTTTTTTAGTGGTGAAGTGCCCCGCAGCGGACGCTACGGACGCACTGCAGCCATGAGCCTTATTGTGCAACCCTGTGATGAAGATGATGATGATTATTATTTTTTGTCCTTTTCCTAGTAATGGAGCACCGGTGGAATGAAATTGACAGGGGAAAACGGAAGAACTCGGGGAAAAACCTGTCCCAGTGCCACTTTGTCCACCACAAATCCCACATGGACTGTCCCGGGGTCGAACCCGGGCCTCCGCGGTGGGAGGCCGGCGGTTAACCGCCTGAACTATGGCACGGCCCAATAGACGTGTTAACTTGTATTTATTACCAATAAATTGTACGTAAGGTATTAGTCATGCGTTTATGTCATTCCACATTATATTCTCCTAAGTGTTTGGGTTATTCTCAGCGATCTTCTGGGAAAATTCTTTGTGTGAAAAACTCCCTGAAGATGGCTAAGGATAGCGGGAATATGTTGGATATTGTGCTGTGGGGTCATATAAATGTATGATTACAATAAAGACAAGTTAAAATTTTGAGCGATTGGGCTTAAAGAAGTCAGCTATACTTTCATCTCATTCCTGGTTTCAGCCTGTAACATCTTAGGCACACAGGGTGTGTGGCTGCATGATCCGGTGCACGGTGTAGTTTTCGTATGGACGCTGTCGTCATATTATCCGTTGCTGCGACGTGCACATTCTGGGCGTTATCACTCCAGCGACCTCTTTACGTTTTATGTTCTACGGTCCGTGAGTAACAGTCTTGACATAAGTCTGATACCCTGTGCAACATTCCGTTAACATATTAGAAGACTGCCCCTTGTTGGCTGTCCGAGACTGCTTAATAAATATTCGCAGCTGCGGGAGTTAGTATTTTAGTGTTATTGCTTTGTTTTTTTTCTTTTGTTTTGTTTAATTTTTGTTTTTAAATGTTACTACACAAAGTGCATAAATCAATGCTTGATACGCGGGTGAACAAATTTTCCAAAAAATCTGGGAACCACCTCAAAATTCTGGGCCACAGAAGGGTGACATGAAGCACATTCCGTACTGAGCGTCCGCAAATATTAACCCTTTAAAGACGAAGCGTATCTGTTTTATGTAAGGACTCAGTGCGTACCGCGCTGTAAACACTCTCCACTTCGGTTATAAAAACCAATCTCTTAATGTTTTATAAGGCAAAAGTTGCTGTTTGTTCTGAGATCCGTACAAAACACATAAACGCAATGTGGGCACCACGTAGAATTTTTTAATGTTAAACCTGGTCGTATGTAAAGTTACCGCTAGGCTTTAAAAGGTTAATATTATATTTTACATGTAAATAGGTGGAGGAAATTGAGCAGGGACTGAACGTTGACTGCAAGCGTGTGTCTGTATGGTTAATTCACAATTATAAGTATGCATACAGTATGTTTTGCCACTTGCCCTACTCAGTTGATAGTTTTATTGTGTACTTCGTTGCGTCCATTAGCCGCAAGAGTGCAGTTTGGTGGTTAGGTTAGTGTAAGCTTGTAGTGTAAAAGAAATTCATTCACAAGGCGTGTTAGAGCTTCGTTATACCGGGTGTCCGAAAAGTAACAGTGGGAGTTTGAGGGCAGATATTTGGAAAATCATGAAGACATTCCTAAAGTTTAAAGAGTAAGCCAAATAATAGTCCTTTATTAGGCCTATAGGATGTTTTCTTGAGATGCTGATGATAAACCATGTGGCGAGCAGATTTTTCCCACCTTGTATGAAACGTCACTTTCATGTCATATATTTCTAAGATTCGTCTTAATATTATCCTCCCCTACGTGTAGGTCCTCGGTCTTATTTTATTTTTTGTAGTTTAACCTTTTAAAGCCTAGCGGTAACTTTACGATTTTAGTGATAATATTAAAAAGGGAAAAGTTGTGATCGACTGAATTATCGGAACAGTATTGTACAAACACAACGGGATTGGGATATCTGAAAATCATACATAAATTCCCTCTCTGTGCCTGCATGGACTGTCACGGGGGGACCTTTACCTTCTACATTTGGTATCGTTTGGCCATTTCCAAGAAAAACTGTAAACATGTGCGACCGCGTCGAACGCTTCAGTTCTCAGCCCGACTGGAGGGGTAATGATTTGTGCTGCAGGAGTAGAATTGTGGGCGTCTACCGTGCAGCCAGGGACCGTTCGGTCGGATCAGTGGTTTTGCGGCCGAGGCTTCCATTGTGTGTATCCCATGACAAAATCAAAACATAGATGTTTCTACAACTTCGAGTGACGTTTGTTTAAGTGTATACCTTTCTACTATTCGAAGTATGGAATGATGAAAGGGGGAATTCTTAACAAATCTCTTGGGAGTGGGACGGCCCTTTCAGAAAATAACTGTTTATGCGATTCATATCCGGTACACGCGGAGATTTTTTATCATTCATCACCTGATTTAGACCTACATCACAATTTCAGGCCTTTTAGCAAATGGGTTCCGTGTTTTTCTTTCAAACAGCAGAGCGATTGGAATCTGAAACTGACCAAACACTTGACTCTGATACACAGAGCTTTACGTACATATCACGATATTATTTTCCAGCAGTGTATCAGTTGTGCTGAGGAGGATATTTGGAACTAAGAGGGACGAGGCGACAGGGGAGTGGAGAAGACTACATAACGACGAACTTCATGATCTGTACTCATCACCAAATATTATCCGGGTAATAAAATCTAGAATAATGAGATGGGCGGGGCATGTAGCACGTATAGGGGGAAAGAGGGGTGCATACAGGATTTTGGTGGGCAGACCTGAGGGAAGGCGACCACTTGGGAGACCCACGCTTAGATGGGAGGATAATATTAAAATGGATCTTCAATAAGGGGTGGTGGGCATGGACTGGATTGAGCTGGCTCAGGATAGGAACAGGTGGCGGGCTGTTGTGAATGCGGTAATGAACCTCCGGGTTCCATAAAATGCGGGGAATTTCTTGACTTGCTGAGAAACTGTTAGCTTCTCAAGAAGGCCTCTGCTCCATGGAGTTAGTTAGTTAGTTAGTTAGTTAGTTATCCGTTGTTACTGTGGAATGGATTTGAATGTGGAAAAAACTAAGTGAGAATCTCAGGGTAACCATCCCTAGAAGATTATGATAGATCACAAATAGCTGGAGACTGTAGTATTTAACTATTTTAGTAGCATAGCAACAAATGATGCAAGATGTAGACTCGAAATTAAATCCAGGGTTGCCATGGCAAGAGCAGAATTCAACAAGGAGACGGCTCTTTTCACCAGCAGACTGGATTGAAATGTAAGGAAGAAACTGGTAAAGTGCTACATTTGGACCATAGAGCATAGCTTTTGTACGGTGCTGAAACTTGGGCACGTCGGAAAGTGGATCAGAAAATGAAATGTGGTGCTGGAGAAGGATGGAGAAGTTCAGTTGGACCGATCGTGTGAGAAATGAAGAAGTGTTACACAGAGTCAAGGAGGAGAGGAATATCCTACATACAGTAAAAAGAAGGAAGGCTAATTGGGTTGGTCACATCTTGCGTAGGAACTGCCTTCTAAAACGCGTGATTGAAGGAAAGATAGAAGGAATGATCAAAGTGAAAGGAAGACAAGGAAAAAGACGTAAGCAGCTACTGGATGACCTTAAGGAAAAGAGAGGATACTTGAAATTAAAGGAGGAAGCACTAGATCGCACTGTGTGGAGAACTTGCTTTGGAAGAGGCTGTGGACCTGTCGTAAGACAGACTACAGTATGAATGAATGAATGAATGAATGAATGAATGAATGAATGAATTTACCAGTTAATATCGTATCGACGAAAGGTGGAAGGGGGGGGGGGAGCTGTACATATTATCTGGTATGAACAGTAGGAATGATCAGGGCTGTGAATTCGGAGTCGGAAGGAATTTTAGGTGTAGTCGGAGTCGGTAAAAATGTACCGACTCCGACTCCGACCTCGATCTAAAATCTTAACTAGATACTCCAACTCCAGAGCCATGATAGCTACAGTAACCACTAGGCTTATACTTAAGTATAGGTTATAAGCCTAAACAGTAGCCTGATGATTCATGTGGTGGTGATGAAACGTCTTATAGGTTTACCGTCATTAACCTTTTAAAGCCTAGCGGTAACTTTACGTACCACTAGGTGTAACACTAAAGATTTCTACGTGGTGCCCACATTGCGTTTATGTGTTTTGTACGGATCTCAGAACAAACAGCAACTTTTGCCTTATAAAACATTAAGAGACTGGTTTTTGTAACCGAAGTGGAGAGTGTTTACAGCGCGGTACGCACTGAGTCCTTATATAAAACAGATACGCTTCGTCTTTAAAGGGTTAATACATATTGAGCTTTTATGAAGGAGTCGGAGTCGGAGTTTTAAAAATCGAGGAGTCGAAGTCGGAGTCCGACTCCACACCCCTAGAAATGATATAGTGCCAAACCCTACAGACATCAACTGAATATCAAACATGCTGGGCTCAGTTTATGGTCTCATTAGTGCTACCGCAGCCTAAAGCGTCAGAGTATAGCACGGTATAGACATCAAAGAAGGATCTCGACACATTATACGCGGTTCCCCGCGCCGAAATTCGAAACAACAGTCTCATTGTGTCGGGGATGAAAGCCAATGGGAACCATTCACTTTGCGGCTGTCATGGCTCGGTTGAAGTCTCATTACACACCTCTAGACACAACGATGCCTTAAATAGCTATCACCATTTGGAATATTACAGCTGCGTGGTTTCTCCCTCAGAGTTTGAGATTAAATTTCACACCCATAAATGCCATAAATCGTGGTCATATTATATCGGCTGCTGTGCACTAACCTACCCATGGCAGTAAGATGAAACAAGTGACAAATGAAAAATAACCTCAGGTATTTTTATTTAACCCTTTAAATACGAAGCGTATCTGTTTTATATAAGGACTCAGTTCGTACCGCGCTGTAAACACTCTCCACTTCGGTTATAAAAACCGGTCTCTTAATGTTTTATAAGGCAAAAGTTGCTGTTTGTTCTGACATCCGTACAAAACACATAAACGCAATGTGGGCACCACGTAGAATTTTTTAATGTTAATCCTGGTGGTATGTAAAGTTACCGCTAGGCTTTAAAAGGTTAATAAAAGCAACCCACACTGCACACAAATACAGTAGAACCCGGTTATAACGACGTTGGTTTATGCAACACCTTGCGTATAGCGTCAGGTATTTTGTGATACCAGTTAATTCGTCGCTTTTAACCATAACATTATACTGCTCGGTTATAACGACACTCGTTTATAACGACACAAAATATTCAGTCCCTTTCATGGCGTTATAACAGTGTCGACTGTAGTTTATTAATATATTATTTAATTAATATATATTAATATATTATTTAATTAATATATTATTATTTTACGGGTAAAATGTACAGCAAAGTTCTGGTAGTTTTGTTGTTGTGAGTGGCACATGCAGTGCATTATACTGTTTGCGGGCGTACAGTGAATACGTGCCTGCAGTGTCGTGTCTGGTTGGTCACGTGTTTGTTCCCAAAACAGCCCATAACTTCTGTGAAATTGGTATTGGTGTGTACACGAACACATGTACGGCTGATTTAGTGTTGGTTCATGCTGGGGACATGTGCTGTTACTTGAGAGGCTGTTATCAGATGTGACACGCGACTATCAGCAAATTACTCGACAAAAATAAATATGAAAGATATGCCATTGACACTTAAGAAAATGCGATGTTTTTCTTTAGTGGTTACCGTGTGTCATTTGAAGTCTGTGTTGAGTTGTAGTTTGCTGCACACGTAAACACTTCATCTCTAGGGTGTGACAGTATGAGAACTGTGAGTGCTAATTGTTTGATTTTTATTGTTTGAAAGCGCTAAAAAGGTACTTTCATACTATGTTAACCTTTTAAAGCCTAGCGGTAACTTTACATACGACCAGGTTTAACATTAAAAACTTCTACGTGGTGCCCACGTTGCGTTTTTGTGTTTTGTACGGATCTCAGAACAAACAGCAACTTTTGCCTTATAAAACATCAAGAGACTGGTTTTTATAACCGAAGTGGAGAGTGTTTACAGCGCGGTACGCACTGAATCCTTATATAAAACAAATACGCTTCGTCTTTAAAAGCTTAAACCAAGAGGTGCATTATGGGATCGAAAAAATCCAGAACGGTATGAAATATATTATTATTTATGCCATCATCATCATAATCATCATCATCATCACGAGCTGTGAAGTGCCAGGCGCAGTGCCTGTTCTTTATCCTTCAAGGTGAAGCTGGTCCTTCCATCTTATCCTCGGGCGTCCTATGTTTCCCTTCCCTTTAGGCCTATATTTAAGTGCCTGTGTCCATTCTCTCTACGTGCTGTAGCCACTCTCGTTGGTGTTGTTATATTTCCAGGACAGTGTTCTGGACTCCAAGTTTCTCCCTGACGGATTGATTTCTCTCCCTGTCTGAATTAGTAATACCTGATGTATGTTTTAAAGATTTTATATGTGCTGCTTTCAGTCCTTGGTCCTCTCTTTTCTTCAGCACCCGGGCTTTACTACCGAATTTCAAGGCCGCTTTAGCTGTAATCTTGTGAATTCTTAATTTTGTATCTTTAGACATCTGTTTTCCTAAATGGCTCCGTATAGCGCCATTTATTTTGTTATGCGTCTGTAACTTGTCTTCTAAATCACTTTTGTAATCCGATATAAGGTATCCTAGGCATTTAAAATATTATTTGTGTAAATTACTCAAAGCAATATAAACTGAGGAAGAGACTGTACAATGTAGTAACGCGAACTGTGCTGCAAAGGTGCATGGTGGGGTGCAAATTTTGGACCAAAATATATGGGTTGTGGTTGGGTGCTTATAAAACAAAATTTAAGTGTGATGTGTGTAATTTAAGTGTGACGTGTGTAATTTAA
>BLKM01004115.1:0-14521 GCA_013340265.1 Coptotermes formosanus | reverse complement strand
AATGGGAGTCATAAATTCAAGTTTTAAACTTTTAAATATATGAAATTTTGTGCTCTGTAGACATTAACTGAGATGGTGTTATCTCCCATCATTACACCCCTCCCCTACAGGGACTCTTCTACCAAGTACAACTATGAAGAATCTTCCACCGTCTTCCCTGTATCCTAATTTGCCCAGCAGCTTTTAACAGTTACGCTGTTTTGTGCGATATACTCAAGAGCTTTAAACTTTCATTATTTAATTCATCGTTGATCAACAAATCACTCTACCTAACATTATATATATCTGTGCTTAAATTATGGGCTTATTAATGACTATCATGTAACCAAGATTTACAAAAACCTCTCACACTATGTGTGTAAACAAACAACCAAACCCTACACCTACGCTTTTAATTTTGTAACGCTTGTTGTAAAATTTGCAGTAAAAATAGTACCTGTACACTGTCGAACACAAGGCGATGCCAAAGGTCAAAGCTGTAAAACTTTTGTTTGTTTCCATTCCTCTTCGTTTTTAGATGGTGGTTGCTACAGCGACTCGCTACGGGCTGGAGTGTCCGGGGTTCGAATCCCTTTGGGGGCGAGATATCCCGCACCCGTTCAGACAAGCCTTGGGGCCGACTCAGCCTCCTATGAAATCGGTAGCGGGTTATTCCCGAGGGTAAACTGACCGGGGCGTTAAGTTAAACATCCACCCTTTCTAGCGCCGAGGTTAAAGGAAGAGTAGTTCTACACCTCTACTGCTCTCTCTGTCTTCATGGCATAATTTAGCTTTGTACCTGCTGGCTGTATAGCATCTTCTTTTTGGTCATAATATTCAAGACTGTAACATGAAGTAAGCGAAGTAAAATGTAAATAAATATCACATTAAATTTACTTGTAATATTATGTAGATTTACAGATGTAATGTTAGCTTCACGTGTCTCTAGATACTGGTGGTCAAATGTTATTTTTCTGTGTCTGTAGGTACAGATGATGCAATCACATAGGTAATTTGAAACACTCAACACATTTTCCTTCTTCTGTTTAGTATACATTTTAATAATGGAGCCCCACACAAATGTGGATTTAACTGTTTGTAAATACACGTACACATTTCTTTCAAAAGGCCTAATAAATACATTTAACTAAGTGATTTAATTCATTAGATCTAAATAACTAACTAACGGCATGGAGCACAGGCCTTCTTGACAAGCTAACAGTTCCTCAGCTATTGAAGAAATTCCCTGCATTTTATGAAGACCGAAGGTTCATTGCCGCATTCACAAGCGCCCGTCAGCTGTCCCTACCCTGAACCAGCTCAATCCAGTCCATGCTACCGCATCCCACTTCTTAAAGATCCATTTTAATAATATCCTGCCACCTACGCCTGGGTCTCCCAAGTGGTCGCCTTCCCTCAAGTCTCCCTACCAAAATCCTGTATGCACCTCTCTTGTCCCCATACGTGCTACATGCCCCGCCCATCTCATTCTCGATTTGATTACCCTAATGAATATGCCATATCGAACACACTATCAACAGCAAAATAAGCACCCAGTGTAGAGCCCGAATGTAAGCAAGGTATTTCGCGTGTTGCGCACACCGTGTTAGGAGTACGTTGAAGATGTTAATTTCTGTACAGACGTAAGAATATTAACACAAACAGATGGAGCAGGTGGATAAAATGAATGTTTTGTACTGAAAATAACACGTATCCACGTGCCGTCTCTGGGAAAAGAAGATGGGATGAGATTGCGACACCACGAATTGTGTCTTGTGCACATCACTGGGTCCAGACGGCTCCTGACCTTACACAAGATCCTCTCCAATAGACGCCGACATAAAATTGACCGGATTATGACTCTATCATTGCGACGGGGAGTAAGTCATTTAATTTCGCGGCGTCGTGACGTGGTGCTTAGACGCACCGTTAGCAATTACCATTGGCGAAAGAACCGTCCCTTAACAACAGATTTTGCAGTTCAGTATTCGTGTTATTTTACAGTTCCAGCGCGCCCTTTCCAATTCACTATAATCAAAACAACCGGCAATATAAATGTAAATGCGTAAATGGAAAAAAGGGCAGGCAATATACGTGTAACGTAACATTGAGGGGCATTCGACTAACTATTTTTGAAGTGAGAAAGCAAGAATTGTTAAAACTTATGACAGTGTGTCTGCAGCCTGTAAAGCGCATGCGCCCTATTATATTGCCATCTGTGTCCTGCATGGCTGCACCATATTTTTTCCACATTATATCATAAACGGCACGATTTTCTTGAAAAAGTTACAGAATATAAAATGTGTGTTTTGATTTTCTGTACAACTATGTCTGAAACATTTCTCATTCTAAGGGTGCGTACCCACCAACAGAGTCCAGGCGAGTCGAGTCGAGCCCAATCAGACTCTAGAGTTAAGGAGGGTGCACACTGACCGAGTCGAGTCCAATCAAGTCTTCGCAAATCCAGTAGCTTTTTAGTATTATTTGAACAGTGCACAAGTAAAGATCTATTTTGTATCAGTTCTTGAAGATAAAGGGTTCCAGTGTAATGCTACACATTGTGCGAGGGGTCGCGAACCCCAAGCTGGTTACCCATTCACCCGCTGTTACGATTGAGCCATACGGCCACTCAGCAGTATGAGAGTTCCTGGTTGTAAGTGGGTCTAGCCAGGTTACGCAAAACTAAGTCAGCAGACTCCTCTGCCAGGAATCACAGCAGGCCTTACTGCAACCAGGAAGCGGGTCTGGAGCGGCAGCAGGAATACGATTTATAAACCCCGGAAATGTGGGTCGTGAGGACAGACGGGGTCTTGCTGGAGGAATCCATGCCGGTCAGCGGTTAACCCAAGAATGGGCGAGAGACGAGAGGCTACGGGCAGATCAAGAGTCAGATAACGAGAGCCGTACTCTGCACCATGCTGTTGCTTATCTGCAGTCCAGGTAGGACCCGTATCATTGCCGAAGGCTGCTGAGGGGCGTATGGCTCTAACCGACCAATTTCTTAGAGTAGTAAAATGTCAGGCATGCAGAACAGATAGAATTTTCGTGTGTAATGATCTTGGGTTTTATATATATAGTAGGCTTAGTGAACCTGTGTTTGATTCTGTGTTAGTGAGCACCCAGCCCCATCCTGTTACTGCACCATAGTCTTTCTCACGCCGCGATGGTTGATCGTCCTAACTGGAAACAGGGACAGAAGCCCCAGGGTACTGGTAGGGTTGTCACCCCGTCGGCCAGACAATAGGGAGGGACCATTGGAAGAGGCAAACCGTGGCCGGACCGACTAACCGGTAACCGGCCACAGCAATTGTTATTATCACCGGAGCCATCAAGGGCACATCATCCAGTAACATTATGTATGTGGCCTTGGCCACTAGAATAGAAAACTTTTTCTACCCCCTTCACACTTATTTTAAGCCATTCTTCAAATTTAAAAAAAAATTAAGATTTAGCTGCGTATATAAGCTAAATGTAATTAACTTCCAATAAACATACCTCAAGTTGCACATTCAATTACTTTTATTACTTCCTTTTTTAATACCATCCCTTGATGATGATGATGATGATGATGATGATGATGATGATGATGATGATAATAATAATTACTCTATACACACATTACACTATCTTCAATTTGAAACCAGCATAAAGCTTCTTTGTTAACATTATTTCCTACGCCAAAAATAACGTATGAAAACTTTAACATAAAGAATAATAATAATAATAATAATAAAACAGCGACACTAATAACAGTAATAATGTTCCACTTACCCGCGCCCATCTCCTGTGCAATTTTTACCCAAACGCTGGCAATGTAGTTTCTGTTTCTATGTTCAGAATGAGAGGGATCATAGATGGCCTGGCGGTCCTTAACTAAAAGAATAAACTTTTCTACATACATTTTCCAACGCAAAATAGCAGCCATCACCCCTGATCACTAGAGTCTGACTGACGAAAATGGAACATGCGGCATCAAGACTCTTGACTCGACAAGACTCGCGGGACTGGACTGGACTCAACTCTGCTGGTGGGTACACATTCCCACGCGTAGCCATTATGAGTAAGCCAGATAGTCTCTGCCCCGTCTTTGTGAGCCTGATTGCATTCGACTCGACTCGCCTGGACTCTGATGGTGGGTACGCACCCTAAGAAGAATTCAGAGAGATATTATCATAAATGTAGAATACACTGGTCTTCATGCAGAGTACCCGTTATTCTTGCCAGATTCTAATGAAACTTAAATTTTTTCGACAGATTTTCGAATAATACTCAAGTATAAAATCTCATGAACATACGATTACTGGGAGCAGGGTTTTACCATTAGGAGAGACAGAAAAACAAACGGACGGACAGACGGACAGGCAGAGATGCGGACATGACGAAGCTAACAGTCACTTTCCGCAAATTTACGAATGCGCCTAAAATGTGTTTGTAGTCAAGGCACGAATAAATGGGATATAATATACATTATCATCATGTTTGACATGACATCGTACAATTTGGTAACCGTGTACGTTATTTTAGGAAGAAAACCCACTGCCTCCATCTTCAGTCTCCACTCTGAAATTGGAGGCAAATTTTACTCATAAACAGTAGCAAAATTCTACCAGAATAGACGACGTCGCATTAAAAAAGCAAGATTTTTATTCGTAGTCGTGAGAAACTAAAAATTCAGAATCGAATTAATAATTGCTGTGAATTAATTCTGAGGCTTCAACCATTATCACTTTATCCCTGCAAACATATATGCAGTCTTAATTTAACGTTGACCAGAAAAATATTTTTAATTCAGGGTTGTCAAAACACAAATACCACCTTGGATAAACCAGTAATTCTGAAAAGTATGGCGGACCGCACGTCAATTTATACAAAAAAGGGGTACTTATTTTCCCTAAATTGAACAATACTGAGAATACTCCATAATTTTATGAACATACGATTTAGAATTATAGTACCGAATTTGCAACTCAATTGCATGAGCTCCGCTGCAGTATGTTGTACCCTACCATCTAGAAATACCAAATGTTTTGGAGCCTTCAGGCCTGTGACAAACACTATGAGAATCAAAAATTCTCCGACACTGAGCCGTGTCACATTTCTTAATTGCAAAGGGACCGGTGAGAAGATCCTCTGAACTGACCGCCGGGCGGCATGCAGCCCGCAAACCGCCTGCTGGAGTCCCCTGAATTATCAGCGACAAATCCTAGGGAACAAACTGTCAGTGAACTTTGCTCGGATTTGGATGACATTTGTTTTCGCTAGCAGGCCAGTCTCTGGGTACTGTAATTACAATTTACATTGAAATATTCGAGTGCTGCGTTGTTTAGCTCTGCTTTGCGACGTTCATGAAAATGCCCAAATATTAAAGCGAAGACTGAGTGTTGTATTCACTTATGGGTTCTTTAACATCTCTGAGAATAGCTCAGAATTTGTGGCATTTACTTTAGGATAATTAGCGAATAATTAAATGGAAGTAATACCAAAGTAGACTGTTGTGGTTCTTGTGAGATACTATCCCGAAATTTGACTGAAGAGGCTGATGAAAATCATGAAAATCCCGTGAGAATAGCTGGCGTCCATGTTTGAACCCGGTAACCTGTGAATAGGAAGGAATAGTGCTACCTGTTAGGCAGCGGCATTCGGTAATCTAGGGGTTGGCTACACCTTCAGTCCTCAGATCGCAAGGCTTCGTGTGCGAAAGAGATTAAAACGATAAGCACAATGGAAGTGACATCTGTGTCCATAAAATGTCAGTCTATCAGAAATGTGCTGGAGATATTGGGTACTTCAAGATGGCATGTAATGGTAGTTAGCTCTTTTTCAAGATTTGAACTAGGTACTCCAAGGTGCAATGTATCGCTATGTAGACTTAACTAATTGAAATGCTGTGCTCTACTTGGCTGGCTGCCGAACTTTCTAGTTAAAACTGCACAGTCGGTGGGGAATAACCTTGGCATTGAAACCGACTTTCATCTGTCGTAGGGAAAGTGCTGGATGTGACATACAGAAGTTATGTGATTGGACGTGTAGCCTGTGGTCTGTAAGCGGGACATACGAAACCGAGTGTACTGGTTTTCCTTGAATGTCAGCGGGAGATAAACATTAAGGCGTACTGATTTTCCAGAATGTCAACAGGAGATGTGAGAATTGAAGCGAATTTCGCTTCTGGACTCTAAGAGGGAGATAAGAGACTTCACGCAAATTTGGTTTCTGGATTTTCTCCACCGTCTAGTACTTCGAAAAAAGCAAACTGTATATATATTTTGTATTTTCTTATTTTCATATAATTTATACTTAAAAAATCACATGCATTCATCCTGTTTTATCACTCATGATTTTAAATCTATATATAAAAATGTACACAGCTGTGATATGTATACATATAATTACCATTCTGTGCAATGATGCACGCTGCTTATGTGTACTGTGACTGACTCCCTGATGATGGCTGAGTAGTTCAGCCGAAACATGTAGGAGGATGTATAACTGTTGTGCAGCAGTTGGTAACAAATAAAACTTGCATACATAAAACAACTACACGGAAGGTGTGTAATATAAAAGAGTAAACTTTGTCTGAATCTCTGTAGAATTTATTCCAAAAACTTGCACCATCAATAATAAATAATAATTTGTCAATTATGATGTCCCTTCTACACGTTTCGGCCTCTACAAAGCCATCATCAGGAAGGATGTATACAAAGAGGTAAACATATTTTTTGTATTCCTTTGTAATTTTACACGTAGCAGGGACATCATAAGTGACTAATGATTAGCTATTGCTGAGGGTGCAGTTTATTGGATTAAAAACTGTATATTCATTCTAGTGCAAGGAATATGGATTACATTGTATCTGAGTCCATGGTAAATCTCTTTCCGCAATGAAGAGAGAGTGTGGGGAATCACTAGACGCTCAGCTAAGTGTACGTGTCTGTTAGAAATTGTGCTTTCCACATCTGTTACAGGTTTGGGACAGCCTGTCTCCTAAAGCACGTATTGCAACCATCAACTATTGACGGTTTCATGGGAATGTCCGATAGATGACACTGCAGGCGTGGTCGCAAGACTATCAACAGCTGCAATCAAACGACACAATATCGATTGTGAGAAGAAGGCTTTCGATAAAATGGCAACGCGCCGTATCATGAGGCAACTTATCCAGCATGCTTGCCGTATGGGTCAGTCTAAACACCAGGTGCATTACGCACGAAATTCCAGCGTTCTTATAGGTATACCGTATGCGCACACTTGTCTTGGATCATTAATGATATTTTCAGTTTCTCAATTTATAGTATGCCGAATTACAAAATCTTTGGAAAAACATGCCTCCACCTTCACTTATACCCTGATTATGTATGTAGTGTGTACATCTGAAACGTTGGTAACTACCTGAAGGACTGCACGGCGTCATAATACAGAACAGCCCAATATGATGTACAGTAAGCGGAACAAATCATTTGAGCATAGAAGGTGTCATAAAAAGGCAGTTTCTCTTCCGAAAAATACTTACAGAGCGTAAACGTGATTAGGCAAAATTGCTGAACAACAGTAATTACGGGCGACATGATGCCAGATGCATGAGAAACAAGTCAGGAATTTAAACAAAAGGAGGAAAGAAGGGAATCAAAAACATATAAAACGTAATTTCTGATTGAGATGCTATTTTTTCTGTACTGGAATTGGATTTCATCTATTAGCTGGGTAAAATATTACTTCCTTATATATACACACATATATGTCACAGCTGACTGTATAAACTAAAACTATGTCTGCCAGTCAGGCTTCCTAATCAATCAATATAAAGCACTAAAAAAATTACTTAACTACAACACAAATATACATATATATAAAGGCATTTCGGTCAAAAATTCTTTACAATATATGTATTTCAAAATACGCAATAATTAAATTCTTTCTTATGAATACACAGAGTCAAAATCGCAAATTCCTCGACTAAAAGATGAAATTGTATCCTTATACATAAAAAACAACTAAATCATAAACTACATTTATGTATTACGAGGGGAATTCGGAAAGTAAAGATACGATGGCCAGAAAAAATGTTGAAAGTATTTTATTTTGACAATGACTTACGATACGTTTAGAACATACATTTATTTATGTGTCTACGTAGTCGCCATGTTTGTCAACGCATTTCTTGAGTCTGGGGACGAGCTTCTTGATGCCTGGGTCGTAAAACTGCCGCCTGTTCGTTTAGCCACCCCAGCACCTCAACTTTGGCCTCACTGTCGTCACCAAACTTCCCCCCCCCCCCCGATATGTTCCTTCAAATTCCCAAACACGTGATCATCACTTCGTGCGAGATCGGGGCTGTGGGAGAGATGGCCCAAAACGTCCTAATTACAGGTCTGCAGCAACTCCCGTGTAACGCCAGCTGTGTGCGGTCTCGCATTATCGTGCTGTAGGCAGACTCCTCGTGTCAGCATTCCTCGCCGTTTCTTTTGAATTGCTCGCCGTAACCTTTTCAGCGTCTCACAGTAGGCAGCAACATTTATGGTGTCTCCTCGATGCAGGAAATCGACGAGAAGAGGCTCCTGCCTGTCGCCAAAGACAGTTGCCACGATTTTCCTCGACGTTGATGTTCCGAATTTTTTTGCTGGTGGAGAATGGATGTGGCGCCATTGCATTGATTGCCGCTTTGTCTCAGTTGGATGGTGAAGCACCCACGTTTCGTGTCCTGTCACTGTGCAGTGCAGAAAGTAGTCACGTTTTTCCTCATAGCGCGCGAGAAACGACTGCTTTGAGGAAACGAATAACCGAACGTACCTCGCATTTGGCGTGGTTTGGAATCCGCACCGCCATCTTAATACGCACTGCACGGGATGCGATACACTGACTGCTTGCACTGACCTCTGGACAGTGTGGCGGACCCTAGGTGCCACTTCAGGATAGCCAAAGGCAAAAAACAATTTCCCTCCCATTCTCTACCGGCCCTGTATCTTTACTTTCCGAACATCCTCCTTGCTCGTACGTATATTATATATTATATATTATGTACGTCTCACAAACAGTTGCATAAGCCAAAGACCAGAAGGGGAGAAACACGACTAGATCGTACAGAAAGAGACAGAAGACGAGCTGTGGGAGGGACGACATTGTCACGCATGCAGGATAGGGTGGAAAATGTAACACACGTGAAGAACGTGTACAAGAGACGCAATGAAGATAAGCCAAGAAAGTATAACGGAATAAAACGGAGACAGGTTAATAAGGTATAACGTGGAGCACAAAGAAGATACTAGACAAGAGGAAAGGATCTCTATAAATTACCTTTTCAAGGTCACATACAAATTAAGAATTTACAAGACACAGGCACGCTCTTTGTGTATCTTGTGCGAGAAGAACTGTTACAGTTTGACTGAGATTCCAATAGACGGCAGTTAATATTGTTTCCATCGCACTGCAACGGTTTGTGCGACGAAGAAGGTATGTTAGGAAAACATACAAATAAACCAGGAAATTAAATTTGACAGCAGTCAATCTTACAACCTTTCAAGTGACAAAGTTGCCCTTACACCACCCTGGTGTACTGTAAAAACCTGGACTGTCATATCTTTCCTATACTTCCTATGTGGAGCATAGGGCCTCTGTGAATTTTCGCCATTTATCTCTATACCTCGACAGCTCCTTGACCCTCTTCCAGCTCTTTCCCATCATATTTATCTCCTAATCTATCATTCTCCTCTATGTTTTATTGGGCGTCCTCTTCTCCTGACCCGCTGAGGTTCCAGTCCATTGCTTCTCGTGTCAGGTCATTGTTTTGTTTCCGTAAATTATGCCCAATCCTTTCCGCGTTTCTTTTCTCTGATCTGTCTTTCAGTTGGTTGTTGTACTGCCCTGTCCCATAATGCCTGATTGGATATTTTGTGTCATCTTATGCGCAGAATAGCACGCAAAAGATCTATTTATAAAATTTTGTAATTTATTTACAAGATGTCTGTTTATTTTACAGGTTTGGCATCCATCTAATAATACAGATTTAACGTTTGTTTTAAAACTCCTGAACTTGTCATGTATTTTGATGGCACGAAATTTTACACGCTGTAAAATTTTAAAACTTAAAAGTGTAAATGGCAAAGGCTTTAACTTTTAACAAAGGACAACACTCGCACTGATATGGCTCGTGACTATAACTGTAAGGGTTAGATGTGAGACGTAATTCATGAACACAGGGAGAGCCTGGACGTCAATACGGAGTGACAGACAATGAATAGGCGGGTCTCTTGGAAGTTGACAATGGGGAACTGCACTAACACAGCAAGGTGTCCTCCTATACTCTCCCAAAGGCTGACGACATATCGTCGCCTTCTTTGCCTACAGGTGACCGACACTCCTCCAGACCGAAGTCATGGTTACCAACGTATTATATTCAATCTTCTACTGACTGTCTCACTTCTAAGGCTGGTCTGATCCTCTCGCTGCTTACCTTCTTTTCTAATTCCCTATCTATCTGCTGATCCACTTATTCTACGTTTTACCTAATAAAATCTTTGGTCACATTTACTGGGTATTTCCCACCCTATCCGACAGCTCACACTTCTGGGACTTTCTTAGTCCAACCACTGTTAACCTAGTCTAACCCTTGCCTCATTCGCACTGGAGTTTTCCAGAAATATTGCCTGGCTTGCTTGATCTCTCAGGAAAGACTGCGCTGCTAATTCCGCCTCTTCACGGACGCGCTCAAAATACTAAACTAGAAACGAAATTACGACCCCCGTATACCACACCCGACGGGCTACAGCAACGCCCGATGTTACCACAACGAAAGACATAACCAACCTCTAAGCCAAATACCGAAATCAAATTTTATCGCCTTCCGTTTCTGAACACGCAACCCGTTGAACACTGCTTCAGGTTTACATGCCAGTTCTTCAACTTGACAGATTTCCTCCACCCCGCACCCCGCTCCCGATTTCTTTTGTAACCCTGAGGACATTCTTCTTCTTCTTCTTATTCTTCTTGCGTCTTCTTTTTCTTCTTCTTTTCTTATCTTTCTTCTTCTTCCTATTACTTCTCATTGTTACAAAGTATTCCCCTCCATAATCCTCCTTGTTACACTATTTTCCTTGCCCGCTGTGTTGGTCATCTACATTCCTTCGTTATTTACTAGCTACTTGTCAAAGTATTAAAAACCTGTAATCAGGTGTAATTACACTTACAGTGTACCCAATGCCATTTCCAGTACACATGCTGTTACAGTGCCCTGGAACTTGTTATAAATGAATGTGGTCAGTGAAAGCCAGATAAAAGATACTTCCCCTCACCTCTTTCAAATATACCAAGACTGAAACTTCTAGACCTGCAAGGTGTAAAGGGTAGGTTGTGCAACATCAGTCCATGATGGCAACTTCGCCTTCATGTAGCGCCCTCCATTATCACGTACATTTATATAATAATAATAAAAATAATAAACGTACCAATCATTGTAACCACAGAATAACTGTAAAATTTTATACCCTAGGAAGATGGTTTGTTTCAGGTATATATTTGTAACAACCCTGTATAAAGGTGATTAATAATAATAATAATAATAATAATAATAATAAATATCAAGGAACTACAGAAAACAGCTATACTGGGCACAGCACACATACTGCGGAAAGTGCTAATGTACGTCGAAGCACAAAAGGGTTTAATATTGAAGACAGCGTTATATGCACCATTAACAGTACTCGCGGAATAGCTGCGACACTCTATACCCTAGAAACATGGTTTGTTTCAGGTATATAAGTGTGAATACCCTGCATAAAGGAGAAGGTGGTGGTGGTGATGATGATGATAATAATAAACTTCCAGAACTTGGTCATTCAAGCCGTTTCAGATTTCAGTGCTGCTTAGCCGATGTCCATCTTCCTTCTGATCTGTAACTTACCATCTCTTTTCGTAATTCTGCCTCATGTCGTCTCTGTACATAGTGAGTTCGGTTTTGTTAAAAGTGTTCGCTGACTCGGATAGGGTTTTATTAGTCTTTTTAAGGTCACACTATATGAAAGCCATCACACCTAGGAGTTAAGCCTTATTATATTTCGGTACGGTTTTGAAAACGACTTTCATTTGCGGCTTGTCGTGTTGAGAGTCACCTGTAAATGCATTTACGGTGCAGACTCTCCTCCCGTAACAGGGTGTGATCGCTTCCGCCTGAGTCGTATGTGGAGCTGATCAACTTTCACTGGGCGAGGAATGTGGCAGACCACTCCACTTATTTCGCTTGCACAAAAAAACGGAGGAAGAATTAATCCACCTGATACAGTTCCTGTTCTGGGAAAAAGCCGCGCCCATACAAAACGCCGAAGTGTGGGGCCGGGTGCTGCTGACAATGTGTCAGTAGACTACATGGTCTGTACCTGCTCTTCGGCCTATTGTGATGGGCGGATGAAGCAATGCAGAATTTGACCAACGGCCCTCTGTTGAAGAAAACTCTTTGGAAACGCAAGCGCAGAAAGAAGGACGATATTAGAATCAAACTTGGAGTAACAGCGTGTGAGAGTGTTGACTGAATCAACTCATTAACGCCTTTTCTAAAGTGACGCCGTGTAGTTTCGTGGAGTCATACAAACATTTCAGCAAGGCCGGATAAAAACAGCAATATACATAGCCACTGTCATAAGATACTGCGCCTGCGCTACAGCCAGTCGCGTGTTACCACGCTCTGTTTTGTCTCAATTGCTTTCTTCACCATTGGTTTTCCACCTTCTCTATTATCTGGTAGAAAGTACAAAGTTATTAGCTCGCATAATTTATTTGCTCTGTGCCTCTCAACATAAACTATATGAAATTAAATTACAATAACGCCTCATTTTCTTTCGCATAACCCTATTTAATATCAGAAAGGAGCCCATTAAATCCAGCTAAACCGGGTGTTAGAAGCTTTCCTTGGCAGCTGTATGGAAACTTGCTTGTCAAGGGCCCAGAAGTAAATTAGGTTTTCATGAAATGAATGTCCGAATTTTTCTTTTAAAAAAGATGGAACATGTAGGCACAGTGAGTTTCAACACTGGCGCCTTCATGCGGGTATGTCTTCTCTATTTTCACTTCGCTGTTTCTAGCTTTTGATGCACAAATATGAGACTACATTGCGGGAGATTAACCTTTCGAATTGTATATGCCTTTCCTCATCCTAGCAAAATATTTACAGTGATCTGGATATGGAGAAAAAATTTAGTGCGTGTAGCCTCGTTAGCGAAGATTAAAATTCATGTTTTAACAGAGCGCTACATTAAAACAAACTTTTTCAGTGCAGTATCAATTCTATCACAACTTTATTTCGTCTCGCATGGTATGACTGGTAGACTGAAAACGCACCCTAAAAACCATAGCGGGTCCATGTAAAGGTTTCTCTTTTTTGTTCTGGTTTCACCACAATTGAGATATGTCGAAAGATTCTGGTAAAATTTCCGGTATCAAATTTCACGAGGATCAGTTCAGCGGTTCCCGAGCCGCTCAATGCCTGCAAGGGCCGTACGGACGGACGGACGGACGGACGGACGGACGGACGGACGGACGGACGGACAGGTGGTCTTAGAGGTGTCAGTAGCGGCTCGACATGGATGACAACGCAACTATAGATGGCAGTTTTCCAAAAAGGAAAATCTATAATTCACCTGTCTAGAGAAGAAACACGTGTTATTCTTAGCATCAAAAACTTCCTGTGCTTTCGGAAGGAAGAGGAAGAGAAAAATTTTGTTAATTTCACCTTGTCTGTCTCTGTGTCTGTTCGTATGCAAAAAATGCAGAAAGGATAAACAAATTTTTATGTTTGTTATTGGTAGTTTTACTAAAATTCATTCAGACGTTAAAATTTAGTTTAAAAACGAGCATCAGTAACTGACCGTTTACATGAATAACTGCACGCGTTTGTGAGAGCATCTCAAGCGTAAATTGCTTAAATTTATCGGAGCGAAAAATGTACTGAACAAGATTCTGAAGTGGAACACACTTTATTCCCAATACACTTTTCCTTTCAGTCTTACACTTTTCGAAATAACTAACCTTCAGGTTTTAGTGTCTTTATTATGTACCACGGGATATGGCATGCAAAACNTACTGAACAAGATTCTGAAGTGGAACACACTTTATTCCCAATACACTTTTCCTTTCAGTCTTACACTTTTCGAAATAACTAACCTTCAGGTTTTAGTGTCTTTATTATGTACCACGGGATATGGCATGCAAAACCCTACGTTCTGCCCACACAGTCTCTTTTATGTGTCTTATACGCGCCTCACAACACACAGCGATTTTTTCGCTGTAATATATTAAGTTTCTGGTTTTTATGTCTGAAACGGAACGTGTTTACTACGTTCTACGAACTAAATCTTTATACACATGGCGTTCGGAAAGCCACTGTAAAATCGCCACTACCGTCGTGGTTGTGCAGTGATGTATTCTATGACAAACCTAGAAGAGGTGGTTACGTAGCATCACAACTGGCAGCACAGAAAATATGCAGATCGTGAGCAAAACGCCACTTACATATTTTGTGGAATTGTTATTATTTGTTTTTACGGTACTGCATTTTGTCGTC
>BLKM01004114.1:0-11925 GCA_013340265.1 Coptotermes formosanus | reverse complement strand
ACACACACACACAGTTGAACTCGGTTACAACTTTGTGTGTGCATATGTGTGTGTGTGTGTGTGTGTGTGTGTGTGTGTGTGTGTGTGTATATATACGAGTATGTATACAGTTGTCTCGGTTACGCATTAACCGACTCGACCGTCCAAACATCCAGCAAATACTGGAAAGCTGTTTCAAATTATTTATGTGTAAAAGCTTGAATTTAACATTTAGGTTACATTCTGTATTATACTGCATTTTGTGGGGCCCAATAATATAGCTTGGAGAACTACATGTACATAGCGACGACACTTAGGTTAGCCTAGGTCCAGTTAGGCCGACGCCACATAGGTCGAACTTCATTAAGTGCCGAAATATCCCAGCACACACACTGAGGCCTTAAAATTTGCTTTGAGGCTTACTATTCTCTGCTAAAATTTTGTTATGTATTTTCTGTTTGTGTGCTAAAATATTGCGTAGTTTCGATTGTATGGCCAATTAGCTGTAACCGAACATTCCTCGACAGGCCTGGTTCGATTCTAGGCTTTTGAATCGAGTAGAAGAAGAACACAACAGCTATGTGTGTGGCGAACGTGGGTCCGACTCCGTCATACCCCGTCCATGCCTGCAGGACATGACCAGTGCCTAACAAAAGACAAAAGACAGGGCTCGCTGCATGATACCAATTTTGCAAGTATCATAGAATGGAAGTGGAAAATGAACAGTTGAAAACACTGAGAACGAAGGCTGTAATGTTTGCCAATAGAAAGAGTCAACTTAACATTTTCAGTGCCCCATATTTGAGTAACAGATGATTCAAAAACTACCATCTACTCCGAGATTACATGGCTTTGCCATTAAAGAAAATTGAACAAAGATCTCAAAGAAGGCAGCCAATGAGAGGGTTAAAATTCAGTCATACGGCCAAATTTAGAGCAAATGGACTCTTCTGGTTAGGGAATCAACCAAACAGATTAATTTACATTTGTATAAACTGAGTGTGAGTTTCTTGCACAACGCATGATTTTGCTTGTTTGGAGGACATATACATGTCTTTAACAATCCGGAGGAGAGACGTTTCTTGTTAATACTTGTTAATACTTGTTAACTGTCCGAAACAGAAAAATGTCAGTTACTTCACCAATGTTATGCACACTCAATTTACCAATTCCGTTACCGCAATTTTAAATAGTTTCATGCAGATTACAGGAAGCCTGTTATGTTCCGAATTTGTACAAGTAATTATTAATAAAGAGAACGAATAATACTGCGTTAAGTAACAAAAGAATAAATTTGTGTTTCTACATCCGATCCGATAAACGCACACACGTATGCCGACGTGTCGAACCTGCCGACGAAGCTGGATATGAATAAAGCTCAGAAGATTCCAGAAGGAAGGAGTTCGGGTGCTTAACGTTGCATCTTTAGGCTAGGCTACAGGCTAGACGGCGGACCCCGGGCAGCCATCCTGTCGGCTTGTCTGACGCAGACGTCTCCGCAGCAGGTCGGGTAACCAATAGTCCGCAGTATAGAGTTGCCGTTCAGATGCATCAACCTACAGAATGACAATTATTATCATGCGCCTAGCGTCGTTGATATTATATTTAATCACACAAAAATACTGTGGGCCGGGATAGCGTAGTCGGTATAGCGACTCGCTACGGGCTGGACGGTCTGGGGATCGAATCCCAGTGGGGAGGAGATTTTCTGCACCCGTCCAGATCGGTCCTGGGTCCACCCAGCCTCCTGTACAATGTGTACCGGGTCTTTTCCGGGGGTAAAGCGGCCGGGGAGTGGAGCTAGCCACCCCACCCCCTTCTAGCGCCGAGGGTAACGGAAGGGTAAGGCCATACCTCTACCCCCCCCCCCCACTGTCTTCTTGGCCTGTAGAGGGATCCCGTTACCTTTTTTTTTACACAAAAGCAGTCGGGGGGGGGGGGGGGAATGGCACGGCCTGTATGTCCACATATCTTACTAGTCTAATGCTCTTCATAGAAATTTGCTCTGTATTTATTTATTCCAAAGCGTCTTTATTCAATTCCGTTCCGCAGCTTCTCGTTCCAGCCTGCAATGGGCAAACTACTGCCTGCCTTGTGGCAATTCGTAGCCTGCTAGCCTCAGTGCGCCGTACGTTCGTGAATGTTTTTAACGGTACTATAAATTTAAAGCGCCTCCGTCCAGCGCAGTACACCCAGCCCTTGTTTTGCGCCCTTTTGGTTTACGCGTTTTTGCTTTAACGCCCCCTTTCCAATTGACAGCACTTCTTAATTTGCCTTCTATCGTGTCTGCCTTCTGTATGCAAAACCGTTATTTCTGATGGAAATATCATTTTTTGATTTACGCCTTTTTATATACGCCCTCTTTTTCGGGAAGGCAAATAGGTCGTAAAACAAGGACTGAGTGTATTTGGGATTTAAATCCCAACGTCTTTTTAGAGTTAATCGTGAATGGCTCAGCAACCTGAACCTGGCAGGCGTACGTGGCCTTACTATTGACAACATTCATTTTAAGCGCCTTGAATCGGCGTGTCGTCTGTGGTCACAAAATTTATTGCGCGAAAATGTAAATACGGTGGATGTTACACAGACGCTTCATTAAACGTTCGAAAGCGATATTGATCCAGAAGCACACGTTCATGTATTTTCGCTGGGATGACGGACATAGAAAAATAATTACTGGATGTCTTGAAACTGTGTCTGTGCGCTTATATTTCCGAAGATCAACAGCAAACGATACGTGCATTTATATACTGAAAAAAAGACAAAATTAATTTCGGAAAAGGTATGCTGTCATAAAGTTCGGAAATTTTATCTCCCCATATTCTATCTAAATTTGTAAAGATGATTACAAACACTACCAACTTACTGCTTCTTTCCAAAGACGTCTAATGCAACAGGTGGAAAGAGCTACAAACATTCCTTAATGAGCTTTATTATTTGCGCTTATTATTCTGTATTAATCTGAAGATGAGTTCGAAGATAATATGGACACTGCATGTAGCATGAATGGGAAAACGAGACTACTTAGAATTTTAGTTCAAACCCCATATAAATATTGACGATTTCACAGACCTAGTATGATATGAGAGGATAATATTAAAAATAATCTTACATAAATATATGTGAGATTGTGAACTGAATTTTGACACAAAATAGGACATGTGTTTATTCTATGAACGCGGTAATGAATTTTCGGAGAACTTGTTTAGCAGAGTCCTTTAAACTATTTTTACTGATTGGACGTGGAGCATAATGCAGCCTATGTTTCTCGCTTCTCTTAACAGCACGTTTGTGTTTGTAACAAGAGCTTTTAAAATAAGCTTACGAATGTAAAATGTGTGGAAACTGCATGTACTCCAGGAACTAGACAGAACTCGTCGCTTCTTTAAGGTAATATTCTGATCAGCAGGAAATCGTCGTCCTGGAACCATAAGCAAAATCGTTCTATGGAAACAGATGCCTTTAATGGCTGTCAAGGGGCGAATTGCCAGTACCCTACCATGGCACTATAGCCGGGTTTTCCCCGAAACTGATATAACTGCACGCGCGTGTGTGGGTGGGTGTCCTAGTAATCGTGCTAGTTTCGATTTTGTCCAAGTAATGGGATTTCCTCGAAATTGGATTCTTCCCGAGTATGACACTGACTGAAAAATACAATGGGAAAGAAAGCGAACTGGATCCGCTAGGTCTGTGGGAGGAAAACTGACAATTTTTGCGATCATTTCTTCCTAAAACGAATCAAGTTTTTAATTTTATTAGCAGTCTTGACAAACATAATTACATATTAGCCTACGTATACCACCTGCATCAACTTTCATGTACCTGGAGTCATATAGCTACATGTTTCCGCCTGTTGTGTAATTGTCACGATATAAGACGCGTTTCTCGTCACAAACTGAATATTTACGTTGCAGTGATAATTTCATGCCTTATTCTGTGTTAATTTTGTTGAAATTTGGTTTTTATTATTTTCCGTCATATGTGAAAAGTCAACGACTGAAACATTCAGCATCGTAAAATATTTACGTACATTAATTAGTTTGCACAGAATTATATTTACATATATTCAATTTAGCCATTTAATTAAGAAAATGAAACATTATTTTGTTAAAGTTGTTTTATTACGTATTTCACACTGATAACGCGAATCGTGTAACTACAGATTTGGCCTAAGTGAAAAGTAGTTTTTCCACATACCTTCTGTGTTCCTTGTTTTCTTATTATTTGTTCCGTTGTGATATCCTATTCAGCTTCCTGATTCGTCACACGTTATTGTATAACCCCTTTCTCATTAGTAAACTTTTCTTCGACAATTTGCTTTTATGGAATTAGGAGTAACGTTAGTTGCAAGGCAGGTTTTTCTAATTTTTAGTTGCTTGTATGGTCTGATACATAGAACAGGCTTATTTTTGTAATGTAAGTCCAAATATCAGTCTTATCACGTGATATTATTATGTAGTTTTGTGTTTATGCTCTTTTTCGTGTTTTCCCGTAATTCAGTGTTTTGTTCTTGTACATGCTGGTGGTATACTGATTTTTTTATGGAACATCGACAGACAGAACGACGTGTGGATAATATGTAATCTATAAGAATCAGCCAAATTTTTGTCATACAGATTTGATGTCAGGTTACGAAACCTCAATACACTTTTAACACTCCATATCCTATAGTTCTGTGCTTGGAGGTTAACGAGTGTTATATGAAGTTTTAACGCTATGAGAAGTAGATAGTGCTTGCATATACAAGAGTTCTACTTACCTTACCAGCCAACATACAAACAACACTTTTGTGCAATAAAACGTTGTCTGTACAAAACGTTTATTTCTATCCTCTGTGTAACATAACTCTCCACACATTTACGGAGGCTACAAATGTTCGAAAAAGTTGTAGAAGGGAAAGGATTACGCATTTTACACCCAAAACACGTTATTCGCAATTTCTACTCTTATTTCAGATAAGTAATATGAAGTGAAGGCCTTATAATTACTGGATTATTCGTACAGTTTCCTAAAGTGTTCTTTACTAATTCTCGCCGTCATGTTCCGTCCCAATACATTTGTTCCTGTTAAACTACTTATTCAATGTAGCAGGGACGTTGTGGTTCCGACCTGTTAAGAAATCATGCAGTCGTGCTTGAGAACTCTCGTACAGGTTTTGTTGTCGCTTCACCTGTTGTACCTGCATTCACGTTGGTGTAGCGTGTTGCTTTAACATGCAGTGTGTGTCTCATTTTACAGCGTGAAGTCTTCGCTGTTCTGGGATGTAACGCAGCGTCAGTTGGTAGTTATATACCAGGCTGCTCAAAAAATTGTTTTCTTGTACAGTAACCGTACATGCCAGTACATGGGTAAGGAAAGAAAGGCACAATGAACGAGAAAACTACCTATTTACATAAATGTTAGTTCCGTTTTGAGTCATGTTCTATAACAAGCCTTAGATATGCTATTATATGGATTGGTAATTTTTATTACTGGAACGTGATGCTTGATGTAACTAATTCTGAATAATTTGGTTTCTTGACTTTGGTCAGTGTTTGGTGGTGCGAATATAACACAGCTTTTTGGGGAATGGGTCTGTTTCCACTTACGGTACAGAGACTGAGGACAGCTTTTTTGCCGCACGCAACTCTGCACGCCTTCACCTGAAGACGGAATGAGATAAAGTGAAGGAAGAACTCAATTTTTTTCGGGTTGGACAAAGTACGAAGCCATTGACGAAAGCAAGTTTTTTTCTTTATAATAACCGAACGGGTCGTTTCATGCTTCAAGAGATTAGTTGCCGGCCTTCCACTGCGGAGTTTCGGGTTCGATCCCAGGCTATTCCGTGTGAGATTTGTGGTGGACTAAATGCTTTCCTCCGAGTACTTCCATTTTTCCCTGTTAGTATCTCTCCACCAATCCTATACTCATTCATCTGTGACCGACGCTATGTGTACTTAGCATTTGATACTGTGTTAAATAACGCACTAAACAATCGAACGCGAGAACTGGTGACTATTAATAACAGTGTCCGTCACTAAACACACTCCTTAGGCCGTACCATGGCTCAGGCGGTTAGCCGCCGGCCTCTCGCCGTGGAGGACCGGGTTCGATCCCGAATTATTCCATGTGGGATTTGTGGTAGACAAAGTGACATTGGGATACGTTTCTGCCCGAGTACTTCAGTTTTTCCCTATCATTTTCATTCCACCGGTGCTCCATGACAAGGGAAAAAAGAAAAGAACTGATCGTGTTCACCATAGGATTGCACAGTGAGCATTATGGCTGCGGTGCGTCCGTAGCATCTGCTGCGGGGCCTTTCACCACAAAAAAATACACAATCCTTAACCAATTCTATGCATTTGTGACCCTCACAACCTCTCTCCCTAAGGTGCAGGTCAGTTTTGTTTTGACATTTTCTCCTCAGCCTTCCAAATTAACCTTTTGCATCAGGTTTCCTGACCAAAGTTCTGTGCTCACATCCTGACATACCCTTCCTGGTTACATGACCATATCACTGTAACTTCCCTGATTTCAATATCCAATGTTATCAGGCACAAAGTCCCTTGTTGTATAATAGGCCTCCCCTGATGTGGTCATCCCCTTGTCCCTTGCGTTCCCCCTTCACAGTAAGACGCCACTTTAAGCACACAGAGTTATTGCTTTGTATATCAAGATGACCTGACCCAGTTTCGCTCATGCTGTTGTTCCCATTTGAGACAACATTAACGTTAAAACTGCTGGTATATGTTTTGTCGTCTTCTCTTCTGACGTTCTCAGCAAACTCTTGGGTTTGCTCCCCTACATGTTACTTTTCTTATGAGTATTTCTGCAAAGTGTAACTGCTGTGGAAAGATGTGACAGGGTAACAGCAGTGCACCGTATTATGCTGTTATTCAGAATTAAACCATTGCCTTCTTCTGTAACTCATGTTTAAAATAAAAACAATAAGAATCTCTAAATGTGCTGCTGTCTCTGTAGTGTGAGAAATTAATTATCTTAATTAGGGTTGAGTCGTTAATTATGTTCTTCTGACTTGGGCGTCCCAGTTTAAAGAGATTAGTAATAAGGGCAAATTTACAGTTTTATGAATCCAAAGTGTTGGTGACAGTGCTATATGATTTGTACATTTTTTCCATGGCGCAACAGCCCCTAGTGGGCCAGGACCTGCTCATTATTGAGGCTTTACGATAACACTCAGACACACCACACTCGGTGGGACTCCTCTGGACAAGTGATCAGCCCGAAACAGAGACCTCTGCCTGAAGACACACAACACTCACAAGAGAAAGACATCCATGCCTCAGGGGATTCGAACCCGCAATCCCATCAATTGAACGGCCGCAGACCCACTCCTGAGACCGCGCGGCCACTGGGATCGGCTATGACTTCTACATTACAAACTTTAAAAGACTGAATGATTATGTATTGGAAGAAACAGGTCGTGTATTAACGTTCCAGCCCGAAATGTATATAAGGGGACTAATAAAATTCAAGAAGTCCCTCATTTCGTCTATTCGGTGCAAGATTCTGACCGGCTACCACCCGCGTGCACGTCAGAACCTTTATCGCTTGGGCTGTGTTCCAGTAATCGTAGCTGTGTGTGTGTGTGTCTGTATGCCTTCAGTGTGATGGAGGTCACGGTAAGCAGCGAGTTCAAAGGAGAACTTGTAACCTGTTACTGGGATCCGGCGGATTCCTTAACGTTACTGTATTCCGAGACCGCAGATAAATGGGAGGCTCCAGAAGCGAATCTCCGCAGTCTGATATAGAGTAATGTGTCTGAAAGGGCCTGTGCTTGTCTCCAATCTTAACGTAATTTTACGGAAACATAAGAACAATTCTTGAACTTAAGATGAAGCCAGCAGGCTGCTCCGAAACGTCGGTAAATATTTACCAGTCTGCACGGTGTTACATACCACAAGACTTGGGTATTAGAGACGAATAATTCAGTGGGTTACATATCAAGAAATCTGTCTATTTACAATGTCCGCGCAGTTCATTTTGCTGATTTGCGTAACGTACCACGTGACGTATCATTACGTTGAATTTCCTTTCACGCACAGTGGATTTTGTAACACGTGTCATCGGTTGATTTTTTATGTTACCACAAGGCGATTACGTCAAGTGCTTATCACTCTGAATGGTCAGGTCCTTGCAGGAATTGTAGTGAATATTTTGTCTGTGTCACTTTGGTGAGCCGTTTCTTAACACCTTTTAAATTTGCGCGGGTTCGAGTTTAATTTCTTTCCACAGCTGAACTTTTCCTTATAACTTCACTATTCTTATTTCAGTAAATTATTGGAGAGTTGGCTCTCAGCGTATAGAAACGAGCCATATTGTATTAAAGTGAAATATAAATCAATAGCTTGGCCTCGTATGTGATACAGTTCAAATTTAGTTAACTAGTCTGCTGGTGCCCGGCGACCAATGGAGCCTAGGCACACTTCATGTACGCGGTTACTGTGGAAACCCCGTGACCCGAGCAGGGAAGGCACACACATTTATTATCTGCCTGTGAAACCTCGCAACCTGTGGGGCCAAGGAACAATTCATGTACACAGTTATTGTGGAAACCCCGCGACCCAAGCAAGGAAGGCGCGCCCATTTACTTAGTTACTTTTGAAACTTCACGACCCGTGGGAGCACGGCAAGTTCATATTATCAATTACTGTGGAAACCTCGCGATCCAGGCAGTCAAGGCACACCCATTTACTTACTTAACTTTGAAAGCTCGCGACCAGTGGGGTCAAGGAACACTTTATGTAGGCAGTGACTGCGGAATACTCCCGATCCGAGCAGGAAATGCGCATCCATTTAGTTAGTTACATTTGAAAACTCGCAACCCGTGGAGGCAAGGCACAATTCATGCACGCAGTTACTGTGGAAACCCCGCGATCCAGGCAGGCAAGGCACACCCATTTCCGTAGTTACCACGGAAACCTCTCGATGTGGGCAGGCAAGACACCCTCATTTACGCAGTTACCATGGAAACCTGCAGAATATATATGCCTTGTATTATAATTTCGTAGTGGTGCCAGCAGTTATCGCGAAAACCTGAATAATGTGTACGTATGCATATTATACTGTAGTATTAGCGTCCGGCAACCCTTTACGTGGTTAACGTGGAAACCTCAATTAGTCATGTCTGTTACGTACCATCCGCGCGTACGTCAATCTAAATTCTACGTCTTGTCTTTTCCTGCCATCTGGTGGCGGTCCGTGAAACTCCAGTGTGGGAATGTAACAGAGACTGACAGTGCGGCGGTCCGTGAAACTCCAGTGTGGGAATTTAACAGAGACTGACAGTGCTTCAGTGTATATAAGATGGGCTTACTGCTTGCAGAGGGCAAAAAGTTGAAGCATTAGAAGGAAAAGCCGCACCATAAAATCCCATAACATGATTTAAGTTTTTGTGTAGGGAAGGGCCCCGCAACAGACGCTACGGATGCACCCCAAACTTAAGGCTTCTTCTGCAACTTTATGATTACGATTATAATTATTGTCCTTTTCCTAGTAATGGAGCACCCGTTGAGCGAAATTGACAAGGGAAGACAGAAATACTCGAGGGAAAACCTGTCCCAGTGCCACTTTGTCCACCACAGGTCCCACATGGACTGACCCGGAATCGAACCCGGGCCTCCGCGGTGGGAGCCTGGCGGCTAACCGCCTGAGCCATGGCACAGCCTTAGATCATAAGTTACACCAGATAGAACATTGTTTACGAATATTTCTTTGCTATTTTATATATTTGTGATTAACCATTTAAAGACTTAGATTACGCTGAATTATATTACAGGCTAAGTCCGTACCGAGCAGTAAACGCACTCCGACAGGGTCTTAAAAATCAGTCGGTTAATGTTTTAAGAGGAAACAGTCGCGGTTTGTCCGGAGATCCATACAAAACACGTAAATAAACCTGAATTATATTAGAGGTTCAGTCCGTACCGCTCAGTAAACACACCCCGACAGGGCTTCAAAAATCAATAAGTTAATGCATTATGGGAAACAATCGCGCTTTATTCCGAGATCCATATAAAACACGTAAATGAAGCTGAATTATTTTACAGGCTCAGTCCGTACCGCGCAGTAAACACACCCCGACACACCCCGATTTTAAAAATCAATGAGTTAATGCTGTATGGGGAACAGTCGCGGTTTTTTGCGAGATCCATAAAAACAGCTGAATAAAGCTGAATCATATTACAAGCTCAGATCGTACCGTTCTGGAAACACAGTTCTCTGTATTTACGTCTCCTGACATCTAATGGCGGTCTATGGAACTCCAACGTTCTCATAGTTGTCCTGCCATCTAGCGGCAGCACATGGAACTCCAAGCGTCACTTACCTTTGGATCTTACTCAATTTTGTATTAGATTAATTAACGATGAAATATTAATATTGTTGCATGTAACTGGCCTCCATGTATCAGTCTAGGACCTTTCTTATGGCAAGAATAACATTTAACCACTGGCTGCATTTTTAAACTTTCACGTCCAAATAAAGGAATATAGTTTTTATTTATCATCAGCCTTTTTTCGTGTGGTGCAACAGCTCAACTCGGGCCTATGCCGCCGCACTGTAGCGGTTGCTAGATCACACGCAATTAGACACACACACACACACACACACACACTCGGTAGGACTCCTCTGAACGAGTGATCAGCCCGACGCAGAACCCTCTACCTGAAAACACACAACACACGCAAGAAACACACATCCATCCTCCCGGCGGGATTTGAACCCACCATCCTAGCAAACGAGCGGCCGCAGACCAACGCCTTACACCGCGCAGCCACTGGGATGGGCATTACCAACTACTGCACTTTATTTACATAACCTCCAACGTGTTTCTATATTTTTATCCTTAAAAAATGTTATGCCCATATTTTTTATAATTTTAAATATATATATGTATATAGAACACACAAAGTGCAGCGTCTGTATAATTACCATTCTGTGACTGGCTACGCGCTGCTTATCGTCTGCATTGATTAGCTCCCTGATGATGACTGGATAACTCAGCCGAAACGTATTGGAGGTTATATAAATAAAGTCCAGTAGTTGGTGATAAATGAAAACTTACGTATGTAAAACAACTGCACAGGAGGTGTATAATATTAAATAAGGGAATATAGTATGTATTATTGTATTTGTAGTTTATTTAAAGCCGCTCTCAGTGACTCGTCTTATGTGCGTCGTACAGTTACACAGTAATGAATAATGAATTCAGTGCATGTGTACTGAACAGGGAAGAAGTAATAGGAGACTGGAGAAATTGCGCAGTGAGAACATCCATTATTTGTTCCGCCCCAAAATGCTGTTAGAGTTACTAAATCAAGAGGGATGGGATGGGCTGGGCTAGTCTTCAAACGTATGGCTGCTATAGCACTCTCATTTCACTGCAACAGCCACAAAATGCGTGGATGTACTCAGAAACTTTCGAAAGCTGAGTTTTTACTGAAGTCATTTCTGCAATAGGAAGGTTTATAATACGAAAGAAAATGCAAAGGAAAGCACTTCTAATAACTGATAACAGAGCTTCTCATCCTAAGGAAAAGGAACTGAACAGTGGGGGAGTAAGAGTGATTTTCTACCACCAAATGTCCCCTGACTACCATATCCTCTGAATTAAGGTGTCGTTAAAGCAGTCAAGAAAAAATATCAGCTTAGACTTCTTGATTGTCATCCCGGTGGCCGCGTGGCTGAAGGCATGGGTCTGCAACGGCTTGCTTGCCGTGATTGCCGGTTCGCATCACTCTTATGAGTGTTGTGTGTTGTCAGGTAGAGGTCTCTGCGACGTACTGATCACTCGTCCAGAGGAGCCCTACCGAGTGTGGTGTGTGTCACTGAGTGTGATCAGGTGCAACAATAACCCTATACACCTACAATAGTACGTAGGAGTCAGACAAAGAAAGAAAGAAAGAAAGAAAGAAAGAAAGAAAGAAAGAAAGAAAGAAAGAAAGA
>BLKM01004112.1:0-36872 GCA_013340265.1 Coptotermes formosanus | reverse complement strand
GCTCATGCTCATTTAACTGTATCGAAGCAGTTTTATATGTAAATAACTGTTCTCCCTGAAGATGACCCAGTGGGGTTGAAACATGTAGGACGAAGTAATATTAGTGCATATAATAGTACACATCGTGCATTTAGTTGGTGGTTTATTGTTTTTATATGAACTAATGCATGGACATGGAGCATATTAAATCATTATCAGTCGCAACATGACCGTATCTGCATTAGACAACGGAGTCTATGTGTCTACTTGAGCAACACATTTCAACCTAAATTAGGTCACCTTCAGGCTCTTGAACAACTTTAAAACACACAGTGAGGAAGATAATATACAATTAATAGTATCCCATTCATAAAATCTGAGATGAGCAGAACAATTAAAAGAATGTAAAATAGAGTAATATATTTGTTCCACTCATCTGTTGCTCAATTAGACACACAGACTCTATTGTATAACAGAGATAGCTGTGTTGAGACTGATATTGATTTGTGTATTCATATCACTGACATACAATGGGATGTCACACATATAAATACAGGAAGAAGCACATTTCATCAACATATAAAAGTCTGGACATCAAAACCTGCCCTTAAAAAAGATGACATGTCTGGGAAAAAGATGAGTCACCCTACCTATAGAAGCAGAAGATTTCAAATCTTCTACTCTTGGATAAAATAAACATCAAATTAAAATATGGTTGCAAATCCCGTATTATTGTAAAATTCAGACTCCTTATTCTCAAATGATGGAGATAAAACACAGATGCATTTCAGGTTACAGCGACCATCGTAACAATACACCTATGATGAAGCTCAAATCTTGGAGATGACGACAATGGTAGTTGTAAATAACACACTTTAATCAGCACTTGTAAGTTTTTAAAGCGTGAATTTGCCTCAAAAAGTGTCAATATCTTAAAATCCTTGATCACAGAAACTACATAGTGGGGTCCTCAACTTCCACTGTTTACGTACTGCACTACTGTGTTCACTGAGTGCCAAGTATTACATTTTTTCAGTACTGCTCATGCCAATGCTGTACAGCTGGAGAATACCACATTCTGTTTTCCCAGACAATAAACTTTTATATCCACACTAATATGTGGCCACCAACCCCACAGTACAGACAGATTTAAACTCCCAGTGCCTGAACAATACAGCTTAAATTAATTCTTCTTCAACAATTACAGTTCACCGGTCACTGAAATCTGCCATTACTGAAAAAGACTACCTCCCATACAGAATTGTGATTTTCACCTTACCAGGCTCCAGAGATGGAACTTAATCCTCTTAATTGTTCTTAACTTTCCATAGCAATAATAATTACTCATACACCTTTTACAGCTGTAACTACTCACTGTGTACAATGTATCTTTGTATATAAAACATATCTACAGGTTTAGCTCATTTATATACATGTATATCACATTTTATTGTTTTAGCAATAATGAATTTTTACCATTTTAAACACTTCTGTTGCCAAATGTGGACACACATAGGGAAACAACCCAAGAAATTAATTTTATATATTTAGGCAACATGGAACTTCACTGCATTTTTAAAACACACTGCATGATCTGTATTATTTTCCACAAAACTCAGTTTATTTCATAATTTTATCTTTTGGTGTTCAAACAATATGTCTTTCATAAACCTTACATTAATATTTAAATACCCACCCTGGTGGGCTGCAGATTAAGACTCTTTCATTCATGCCAAAAGAACAGCAAGCTTCTGGATTTCCTTATAATCTGTGCTGCACTTTGGGCCACATGAAACCGAACATATGACTGCGTCACTTTTGGATTTCACTGATGACGTGCTCACATGATGCACAATAAAAGCAACATACAATATAATATAAGTTACTTCACTTGACACACCCACACTGTACACATTAAAATACAGTTCACTGATAAAATTTTAATTGCACATGTAGTTATTTTTGCCATTTACATACCCTATATTACATTTACACGTATCTTATATACAGGATATTACCTGCTGTTAGCTGACAGATAACATGTAGCTTTCATACATGATTTATGGTTCATCTGGTTATGGACAATGCTGATATTCAGAATTTGTTCTAATTTGGTAGCACCACACAGATTGGGTAAAGTCAAGCAATCATGTCAACCATAGTGTTCAGTGTTTACAGGGCATGCTAGGTCAAGTGGTAATGCTGCTGACTTGTACTCAGGGCGAGCCAGCTTCAAATCTTGACCAGGACCCTCAATACAGCTTTCCTCAATCCCTCCAGGCAAGTTTCAGAACAACATCTTAACTTAGCATAAAGCGTATGTAACTGCCTATTTGCTCCAAATTATTTTTACCTCGTGTATAGGAACACCAACAAACAATGCTTCAACGATAAAATACAGTAACACGTGGCAATCCTTTGCTCAATGGCAATTTTACCAACCACAGATTTCAAGTATCCAATTTTGCCAACTGTGATACCTCATATTATATATCTGCAGCTTTTAATATACACAGATGGAAACAAAAGGGCAGGGCACAGCACAAGTCTCATCATTATCAACGCCGAGGTCACAATGAATACCTTAAAGCTAAATGACATAATTGGCATCACTGTTTCAAATTTGTAACTTACATGATCACATACTAATACACAGGGAACTTATATTCCATGAGGTTTAACAGTGGCCATGGTCCCCGCATCTCAACATCCAATGTGAACTTGGTCCTGCCAACCGTGGTGTTCCCCAGGTAGTAGCCCTTCCTGTTCATGGGGGCCTTCTACATGTGTCAAACATTACCTGACAACTATCACCAGTTGTCCACTCGCAGAGGTATATTGCACATACATGTCATTTTGTAAAATATATCTACTTATGCTTCTAGTCACTGGCAATATACTGAGGTTTCTTAACATTATCTACTTTTCCTGTACATCTGTGCAAGGTAACTGAAATGTTGCTACCAGTGACAATACTTGTCTGTGCACACCGAAGACAAGCACTGAATGATTATGTGCAAACTTGCAATACATGCAAGCAAATTATCCACAAACTTAGGAGGTATGTTGTATCATTCAGTTTGTTAACTGCAGCTTGATTGTGTAAAAAGTACAGTTTATTACTGTATATCAGGTCCATTTTAACAACAATAATAAAATCTGTGTCTATACATAAGCTCACTCAGTTTTACTTACCCTGGGGTTATCAATTTACAGTGGCTACAGGATCAGAATACAGTCGACCTCGGTTATACTGGCCTCAGTTATAACGTATTTTGGTTATACCAGATCATTTTTTTCATTCCCCGGCTGTTTCCCTATGCTTTATCACAGTAACTAACTCGGTTACACCGGTCTCTCATATATCGGATCTTTGGTTACATCGGATTTCACCAACATTCCCCAACAGTTGATTTTCCTCGACTATACTGTTTTTGGCAGCACAATGGACAGTTGACCATGGTTACACTGTGTTCGAGCGCAGAAGTCGCACTCATCAGAGCAACACGCAGACTGCATATGTAACTTGATACCATTTTGTACCTGGAGACGCCGTTGAGACATGCAAATTTTGCACTTTGTTTGGCTTTCCTACCGACAAGGTCCAACCATTAGCAGTTATAATGGATAAGATGGGGCAATCTCTACCTGTTTCTGTTATTCATGCACCAGCGAGAAAGTACTGTAATTGTCATATGCAGGCATCTTTATGGCACTTGGTGTAGACTGCCCTGTCACAAATCAATTACGGTTTGACTTTGGTGCATTTACTTGTAACATTTTAGGTAGCAAGTTTGTAAGAATTTCATACGGTACATAAACACAATTGATTGTTCGGCAAAGAAGTGATATGTATCAGTACTAGCTGACAACCAGGCGTGAATATGTACAGTATTTAAAAATTTTGGCTGGTCCCAGTGGCCACGCAGTGTAAGGAGTGGGTCTGCAGCTGTTCACTTGCTGGGATTGTGAGTCTGAATCCCGCCAGGGGCACGGATGTCTGTCTGTTGTGAGTGTTGAGAGGTAGAGGTCTTTGTGTCGGGCTGATCACTCATCCAGAGGAGTCCTACAAGAGTGTGGTGCATCTGCCACAGTAATGAGGAGACCCTGGCCCACGAGGGGCTGTTGTGCCACTTGGGGAGGGGGTTAAAATTTTGAGCGCCTTGTACAATATGTACAGTAGGTGCGTAAAGAAGGGGAGCATTCAGGCATCTTGTTGCGTGGTGCCTCCATCGGTTACATCAAGGGTTAAGGCATGTAGTAATGTGTGTTTTTGGATGTGCAAAATATATCTTTTCATGTTCACATGTAATAAAACTGAAACCAAGTGTAACTTAAGTGTTACTAATTTAAATGTTATTTTAAAACGCAATTTAACTGAACCTCGGATATAACAGACTTAGGTTATAAAGGAACACTTTAGGACTCCCCTTGGGATCTGTTATAACCGAGGTTGACTGCACTTCAATAAACACAACTTTGTAGGTACTGTACTTTTAAATATCCAGGTTACTACTACTGGAAGACAATATAAATGAAATATAGGACAGGTGTCATAATATTCAGTACTTATGTTACGACTTATGCTATTTTAATTAAAAACAGCAGTAAACAGCACTGGTTCCATATACAAACTCTTCATTCTTATGATGAATATTTTAAGGACTGTCATCCCCCAGAAAAATTACATGCCTGCAGTTTCATCATGTGGGATATATCCTGCCACAAAACAAAACAAAGCCTTGACTGTCTACAAATGACTTTAAAATTAAATCTGTTTTATATTTTAATGTAGTGCTGTACATGACTAATACTCTGAAGTATGTATTAGACATGTCCTGTGTACACTTAGGCTTTCTTTTAGTATGTCCGTAACCTAGAAATGAAACCAGTTTTAAATCAGGTTAGTTTTACTTATATGAGTGTAGTGCAAAATACACACCATTTCTGTCCCCTACAAATAATTTGGGGGTATACAGTGGCGCAGTTGGTTGAAGCACTGTGCTACAAGCTGGCAGGTTGTGGGTTTGATTCCCGATGGTGTCACGGGAATTTTTCATTGACATAATCCTTCTGGCCACACTGTGGCCCTGGGGTCGACTCAGTCTCTAACAGAAATGTGTACCAGGAAGATTTCCTGGGGGATAAGGTGGCCGGTCCATAGGGCTGACAACCCTACCACCTTCATGTGCCAACTGTCTTAAAATCTGGGAACCTCAACCTCCTGGAACCCTAAGGGCTTGTCCAGGCCTGTAATGGGACAGCTTTACCTTTACCTTACAAGTAATTTGAAGAGCATGAAAGGTAGCACATATGTAATATACAATCTTATTTGAAAAGTAACAAGAAACTGCAGGCATGTATCTGCATCACTTCAACAATTCTTACACTGTGCTATGAACAGTAAGTTTCTCAAGACTCTGGGTTTGATGGCTTATGAAGTGGTACCTGGGGGTATGTAGGAAAATCTGCAGTTTCAATGCGGTCTTGAGCTTTGAAAGAAGGATAAAGACCTATCTGATTGGTGCGAAGGTTCTTGCCTTTACTATAACCGTCCCAGTGATTACCAGCGATACCAATTAAATCACCCTGTTCAAGATTCATCTCATTCATATCACGGGCATGATGTGGGAGAACAGCAACTTGAATATGTGAGGACTGACCACCATAGTAATAAACATCATCCAGTGAGCGGAACCGCCTGGCTGCATCCGGATACAAAGTTTGCATTATCTCGTATGCTACTCGGCACACCTGGAACATAGTAACCGCAGTTTGTGGGCTTTATCACGAAACTTTCAGTTCCACTTTTTCTTCCCCCATAACTGAACAGATACTGCTGACAGCCAGCAGATGCCATGTGTATAACTTAAAAGATTAATTTGAAAAGACCACGCAAATAAGAATAAAATGAGTGGTCAGTGAGAGGCCAAACTACTGTGCTTCTTTCCTACTGGGATTTTTTCTCTTTGCTATAACATTCACCATGACTTTGGGGTCCTCGCAGCTTCGTATTCAATGGGCACTTCTAGGTCTTTCCACAGGGGTAAAGCAGCTGCACAATGAAGCTGACCACTCATCCCCATCTAGTATCAAAGTTCAAAAAATGTGTAGCATTATTGCTTACCCTCCATATGCCTTCATGTATGCAGAAGCAAACTTTTCCCATAGAAATAAATACATCAGGCCAAACTGTACACATTAATCTTTAACTGATGAATGTACTACATGTAGTATGCAGACATGAAAATGTTGGACGGTCTTTTTTTTTTTGCCTCCATCTGTGCATGCTGCCATTTGTATGACTTGCAGCTTACTCTGCACCATCTTTAAGCATAAAGTTATGGTTAAGAAGATGAGAACTTCAGCACAAACAACTAAAAAAAAACACACTTCACCTGACTTGAATTACATTTCTAGGACAGAGTCCTAACCATGGCTTATAAACAAAATATTTCTTCTCATGTCTACTTGTAAAGTTTACATATGGAATAGCAACAGAGATAGCACAATTAGTATAGTGACTACACTATGCCCTGGAGGTCTTGGTTTGATTCCCAACAGAAACTGTGAAGTTTTCTTGGGAAGTTTCAGCACACCTGGCCTTTTATTCACTGGGCACCACATGCTCTTTTCCCGAAGGTACGGCAGCTGGAGAGCGAGGTAGACCAATCACCTCCCTACAATGCTGAAGTAAATCTTGTTTATCATTTAAATGCCAATGTATTTGCCAGCAGCCAAGCTCTCTTTTAGTCTTATATGTCCATTTCTGTGCATGTTCATGTCCATTGTACTTACACTTGTAAAGCTAAAATCTTAAAATGAGAAGTACACTTGTTAGACCACATGACCTACCATGCTCCAAAGTTTGAAACACTCCTCCCACGTTAAGCAGCTTATTTTATGACCCTTCTCAGAATTTGCTTATTTTCATATTACATGATGCAGAGTCAAAAAGTAAAGTGATTTTATTACTTTGTGTACAACGATCTGTTACAAATGCAAAGTGTATCATTTCTCAACATAATCACCCTTTTTTTTCAACACACACTGGGTAGCAGTTAATCAGCCTTTTGATCCCATCTGTGAAGAAAGCTTCCAGATGTGATTGAAGCCATGTATGCACTGCATCCTTAACTTCATAATCACTGGTAAATCTTTGTCCATGCAAGGCTTCTTTTAGTGGTCCAAATATGTGATAATCCAATGGAACTAGGTCCTGTGTGTGTGTGCACGCGCGCGTGCGTGCATGCACACACATGTGTGAGAGAGAGTGAGCGAGACAAGTTCACTAATTAAACCTGACACTCACTTGTGACATCAATGCATAGTATACAGTTATCGAGACAACTGCTAGGTTTTGCAGTGTGCCAACTGCAGCATCTCTAGAGGCAAATTCACTTTACTTTTTGAGTTACCTTCATATTTATCCCCAAAAAACCCAATGCAGATATGTGTGCGCCAACGTACACAAGATGCTTACTTTGTGGAGTGTACACTCTATGCAGGATTTATTTATCACATCAGAGACCCCTGTACGTCTGCAGTCTGCAGATACATTTTGTCTCTGGTTTCTCTCAAGAGTTAGAGGTCACATTACACACTACAGTGTTATGGATGATCAGTTTATAACTTTTCAGAACTGCAGACAAGAGCTTGAAGTCACTGGTTGAAAAAGGCACTAAAAATTTTCTTTATTCTTATACACTATAAAAAGGTCATTTCAAGCATCCTAGATTGTGTCTGTTTTAAATTTCTGCAATCAGAAACCTGTAGGAAATAACTGTAGTGAATTACTTCCAGTATTTAAAGGGAAAGCTGGGGGACAAATCATAAAACTATAAATTAAAGCAGTTAAAAAAAGAAGTTATTAATAAATAGTTGATTTCTAACATAATCATCTATCTTGCAAGCAGTGTCCATTTTACTGTGTTCCTGGGGGCGGCAGTGACTGTGGTAGCTACATCACATAGAAAACCTGCATCCACCAGGAAATGAGGGTCTGTTTTTCTTCTGTAGTGCAGCTTACCTTATTTCACACAGGAGCCTCAAAGTACTGACCTTCAGCTTCTAAGCAGGCCTTGCACATTCTGAATATATTTCTCAAAACACAACAGCACTCATCTTCAAACATCAGCAATTTCTCTTTGAATACTGTCTTTCAGCTCTTGCAAACAATCTGGACTGTTCACATAAACTCTACCTTTCAGTGTCTCCCATAATTAATAATTGCATTGGGGTTCCAATCTGGAGATCTATGAGGCTATAATTTGTGGTTATTCATTGCATACGTCTTCTAGGTCAGTCTTACAGAAGCTTGCAGTGTGGGCCACAGTAATGCACTGCAAGATGGAACTGCTCTTCTGTTAATTCTCTCAAGAATGGTGTCAGAATTAACCCTTTAAAGACGAAGAGTATCTGTTTTATATAAGGACTCAGTGCGTACCGTGCTGTAAACACTGTCCACTTTGGTTATAAAAACCAGTCTCTTAATGTTTTATAAGACAAAAGTTGCTGTTTGTTCTGAGATCCGTACAGAACACATAAACGCAATGTGCGCATCACGTAGAATTTTTTAATGTTAAACCTGCTGGTATGTAAAGTTACCGCTAGGCTTTAAAAGGTTAACTGAACGTAATGATCGTAATTTACTGTTTCTCTAAAAACACAGGCACTGTAATTTTGCATGCACTCACTGCACATCAGATTCTAACTTCATGAATTGCAAGGGGATTTTGGAACACTGATATCTGTTATTCTGGCTGTTTATGTTCTGGCATAATGTAAACTATCCTACTGCATAAAAGCCCGGAAAATGAACACTCTATGCACAACACAAAACATGACCATGCCCATCTCACAGTGCAGCACTCATAAGACAAAGACTTTGCAAGTGGAGACTGTATCTTCTTGGGTGCAGGGGTCTGCCAAAGCACACAATATCACTTTCTAATGGACAATAATTTGCAATTACACACCTGTATATATCTGCACACAATGTAATTACATAATTAACATGGAAGAGATGTACAGTGCGATCTCTTAGACTATTAATATTTCAATTTTTTAAATGCTTTTAGGCTTCTTTGGTTGGCTCAGTGGTTACTAAATATCAGCAGTACTTCCAAAACTTTGCTAATATCCTTTAATTTTGGTCTCTGTAAGACCAGGTATACAACCACTTCCCATGCATCTCTAAAACAGGGCTAAAAACCAAATTTCACAATATATTAACAAATTTAATGGATTTCATTATGGGACTACAAACGTTGGCCAAAACCATATCTGACAATCCATACTACCATTTCATAGCAAGCTGCAACTCTGGATTTGGAAAAACACAAAAAATGCACATAATCAAGAGATGGGTGAGGTATACTACTGTGTTTACCTGGGAAGAGAAGGTGCAGACCAGATAGTCAGACAATGACAGGAAATGAATGTCAAGTATGATGCCATTCAGCGAAGAGTCTGAATACCGTGTTGATACTGCTGCAGTCTTTGCCACATCTGGATCAGCGAGGATGTCATATTCAGGATACCTATCAAATGTACATACGTGAAGTGCCAGTTGTAAAAACAGTAGCAGCAAATATCTGCTTTATACATGGGAAAAACTCATATAGTGAACTGCCATAATCTACAAACTTTCCACCAGCTGAGTAACATCCTTGCAAACTACATGACACCAAAATCCTCTCTACTAGATCGGGTTATATGAACAGACTTATCAGAAAGGTGATTGAGTTGGAGCTCCACTCCAACAATATGAAGAGAGAGGATGGCCCGATTTTAAGTGGGTCATCGAAATTTCTCAACCTTGCTCCCTGAGAATGCAGATGTCCCACTGGGATGTGTTGATATGCTTACAAGCCTTCTCAGGGTCAAGACTTCCCCTTTTCCTCAGTTTCTCTACTTTTAATCTTGCGTTCTCCCATTCCTGCACCTCATTTCATTTGTTCATTGTTCCACTATACTTTGGGTCCCCAGTTTGTATGCCTCTTTCCATTTCCTCATTTTGCACCTGGCTCACTCCCACACCTCCTTTCATTTATTCACTTTTACACCTTAATCTGTGTCTCCCATCCCTGTGTCTCCTTTCATTTATTCACTTTTCCACATTTATCTGTGTCTTCCATTCTTGTGCCTCTTTTCATCTCCCTCCCATGTCCTGAGAGCACTGTCATGCTCCAATAGCACCAATGGCTCTTTATTCCCCCACCCACACTACTCCCCATACAAGGATGTACACATGTTGCCCATATTCTTCTGGGACTGCTTAACCCTTGCAAATGGGACCAACAGGCTAACCCAAAACAATGGTTAATAACTACCAACATACACTGCATACACCTCAACTAATTAAATTTTATGCCAACACATTTTTAAGCACTCTTTAAACAAAATGCATAAGGTGTCTGTCCACTGTTATAAAAATGGTCCCTGGGTTCCAATTAAATTTGATATTCGAGGTCTAAATTCTAGGTCATTAGACAATTTTAGTTTCTGTTCAACACAATTTCCACTTTGCACAAAGCTCAAATTTAACAGATTTTGTTATTAATCAACCAACTACTGCACTATAATATAATAATTAATAACTAATCTGTACAATAAGCAACTGCACGGAAGATGTACAACATTAAATGCTCAAATTCAAGTTTATCACTGTTATCAAAGCAGATTTCAGTTAAGATCTGCAGCTTCAAAATATTTTTACATTTGGTGTATACTTAAAAAGAAATGAAGCCTGGTTAGCTCAGTCAATACAGCAAGTGGTCTAGGTGGCTAGACACCCAAGGAATCACAGTTCAACTCCTGTCATGGGCAAGAAATTTGTCTCTTAACCACAGCATCTCTCCTGGCTCTGGGGCCTCACCTAGCCTCCTATCTAATGGGTACTGGGGGTGCTTTCCCCTGCCAGGGCAAGAAGCTGATCACTCAACTGCATCTTGTGCCAAACTCAAGAACGTATGCAGCTATATCTCCTGCACCTTCATGGCGTGGTGCTTCATTATGCACTAGGAAAACTTTAATTTTACTTTAAAAAAAACACTGATGATTATGTTATGTGGTAGCTGTATCTGTAATGTGATTAGGTTTGTAATATACTAACTGCCCATATGCTCAGTTCTCTTTTATCAACAGTATCTGATTCATGCACAAACCTTTTTACAACAAGTTTAGCAAGCTCCCTTCCATTTCAGTTCATGCACCACAAAGACTGAACTTGACAATAGAAAAAAAAAAAAACTGTGCAAGTTGGTTCTTTTCAAAGTTACATTAAGCTTGTCATGGAAGACTGAGGCCTCTGTCGCAGATAGGCCACTGAAAGAATTCACTTTATTTGTAGTGATTAAGGAATGAAAGCCCAATCCAATTAAATCAAACACACAGATCTTAAAGACAAAAATATGGGAATATTTTTGGTCTCAAGGTTCATATATATTAATATGGTAAGGTTCCTTTGCAACATCATGATCTACTGAAATATGGAATGTATCTTTTCAAGATAAGACATTTTTAGACAGCTTAAGCATTCGGCATTGATGGAAATCTGTTTTTATAAATTCCTTCTCAGAAAATTGTTTTTCAACAAAAAATGCCAATCTTGAAAACTGAGAGTGCTGCCTCACGCAGACACCAAGGGAAGCTAACCTATTTCATGTACTTCTCATGGCCTTCGTTTGAGGCAGGGCTGTCGAGTTGAACATTTTGCTTCTTATTTACACATGTTAGGAGCTTCTGTTTATTTACATGCTGCTTATAATCCGTTAATCTCTGAAAGAAATTATGCAGCAACAAGCATTAGTAACATTTTTAATGTTTCGTAAGATTAAGATGCTGTAATCGTGTTGATTAAATATTTCACTGTTTCTATGGGTGAATCATTCAAACAGGTGCAACTAGTGACCTTAAATGCTAAGTAACTGTATCATGCAGAAATTATCTATTATTTGATACTTCTGTGAAGAATGTGTACCTTATATACGTAGCAGCATTGAAATACACTTTCTTATATTACAGTATATAACCTGTGACAAAATGTAAGGCACATCCTTACTTCCTCCGTGCTTCAGCAATAACCTTTGGATCATCCGAAGCCAGATAAACTCTCCGCCTATCCACTTTCTGCTTCATTTCTAGAAGATTGTAGTACTCATCCACAGCAGCCATGTACTCTTCCAAAGGGTGGAATGCTGCTTCTGTCCCAACTTTATCTGTTCTCCTGATATGCACTCTGGAAGCATACACAAACTCTGCCACACTATACTACAAAATACATGTATATGTACAGCTTATATCTCAGCAAGTGTGATGGCGTTTCTAAGCAGTCACTTTCCCTATGTGTATTCCCACGAATCTCTCATGCTTAGAAGCACTAGGAGATATCACTATCTGAAAAACCTATCACTAATGTTGTCACATTAATTGGTGTTGTTAAATGAAGCAAAATGGAATCCGTTCAATAAAACGTCTGGTTTCATAAACAAGAAAGGCACACCCGCCACATGACATGAGACAGATACTGCTACAGCACTTTCTATATTCTGACCAGAAATCATTGAGCTTTGTCAGAAGATGCACTGTCATAATGCAAAATCCACTTCTCTTATGAATGATTGGGCTGCCTTGATGATTACATTGTGGTAAACATTCCAAAAGTTAAAGAAAAGTGATTGCTTCAGTGGCTGTTATGACTGTACAAGCCAGTAATGGACAATTACCTCTCCCCCCTCCCTAAAAGACACACACACAGAAGAGGAGGAGGAGGAGGAGGAGGAGGAGGAGGCGATGATTTGGGCTGTGATTTCAGCATTAACACTTCTTGGTTTCTCCTCACATTCCACTGCCCATTGAAATTCTTTTGAAATATTCTGGAGCAAACTTTCAGTCATGTTCACATCTTTGTCAAAACCAATCTGACAGTTTCTCTAATTACATTCACTTACTCTACTATGCTCTAAACAATCAATCAATGCTCACTTATTTCACAGGGGTGACCATTTACTCTCCAGTCCCTTGTGTGAACTATATTCTTTCCATACCTGTGTAGATCTTTGTCTCTAATCCCTGTGTGCATGTGCATTTGTGTAGCTTCACCCTCTTTTCTTTCTTTTCCACTATCCTGGCACAGATGCCCTTGTCAGACGTATGTGTCCCATGTCATGCCGGGCCCTCCTATCACACGCTATCATAACCCAAAAGACTGCATTATGTGGTGCAATCAAATAATTTACAGACTGCATTTATTTCCCAGTTAACAATAACACTTACCTTCCACCAAACAGTGTACCCCTCAAAGCAGTCTCCATAGGACGTTATACAACCATCCCAGACCTCACTCCATCATTTGAAGCACTTAATGAAGTGAAATGTTCGAAACTCAATGAGTGCATCCTGTGATTTTCCTTGAATCGAGCTGATACTACATCTCCTTCTCTTTAACATCATTTTGGAGTTTTAGGGAATGAAAGCAGTCACACAATGCTAAGTCTGGAGCGTATGGAGGGTGTGGAATGACAATAATTTTGTTTTTAGCCAGAAAGTCACACACATACAAAGTTGAGTGAGTAGGTGTTTTGTAATGGTAGAGGAAACAAATGACTGAATTCCACACTTCATACTGCCTTTCTTTCAAAATACTCTGAACTGGCCCAAATGAAATTCCCAACATCTTATCAACTTCACACATAGCAACTCTTGTTTTCTAGGACTAGTTCCTTAATTCAAGCCACATTTTTATCTGGTTTGCTTGTCCTTGGACATCCTAAGCATCTGGCATCTTCAACAGAGGTCACACCCCTTTTGAAGCTACTCAAATACTTGTATTCTTCTTCCAACTGTCTGCTCTCCAAAAGCCACTTTCAACATTTCAAAAGTTTCTCCAGTGTTTTCCCATGTTTAAAGAAAAATCTGATGTAGACAAGCCGTTCTTTCATGACTGCCATTTTCTAGGGATGCCAAAATCATGAATAGAATAACACACTCGTACTTAACAAGACACTACTCAATAATTACATGCACAAAATGACTCGCCAGATTCCACTCCAGCATTTGCCCACCACGATTCTGTAGAAGATCGTTGAGGAGTTCCACAAGAAATCTTGGAACATATAAATAAAAATTTTGAAATACTGCAAAATACCATGGCAATTCTTGTCTGGCAAGTGGCAATAGAGGCATATCCCAAATGAGCCACCAACTGCCTCTTTGTTTTGGTCAGTTTGCACTTAAGGTTGTATTTAGTTTTAACGTGTCTGTGTCTGTGTTTTGTATTGGCACAGAGCCACCTCACTGATGGTGACAAAAAGGCCCCCTGCTATCAACATTTTTTGGCCTGTAAACATACATAGGGGTTCCACAGGATAAGAAAAACTATTTTTGGGGTTCCTTCATATAAAAAAAAGTTGGGAAATATTGCTCTATTCTACATACATCTAGCAGTAGACATACATGCTGGCAGCAGTAGAGTCATCTCTGGGTCATTGTGGAGACTATTTGATCACGCCATGTATACAGTCTTCTCAACATGTAAAACTCAGTGAAATACAACACTGAATGTTGTGCACAACATGTGGTTTTAGTAATTAAATTTATTTATGATCAATATCAACTCTAGACAGGATATGACTGAGGCCCCACACAGAAAATCCAACAAACCTTCAGAAAAAAATTCCCCTGCTGGACATCCATGACATATACTACATACACAGAGACAGCAAAGGGTGATATGCTCTGAACAAGTGTAACACCTTAACATCCAATGCCCTGTTTGACTTCACTGAAGAAAAAGCAAAAGAATGGAGGAACACAGATACATAGGTTTGGCCCTGTACATACAGTCTGCAACTATGCACCACTCAAAAAGTACAGACAACCAGACATATCTGACAAGAAAACAACACAGAAAGATCACAAGTAAAAATGCAGAGTAAAAATAAATGCAATACCAGTAAGCAAAACACTAAAAATGGGGGTAAGTGCAATACTGAGTCACATAGAATGTAACATGCAGACACAACGTACAACATACTAGTTAGCACAAAGGAATGAAGGCACGTGGTAAACAGTAAACAACAGAGGCAATAAAACCAAAACAGGCCCAAACAAAAGCAATACACAAGGTGGACAAGAAAATGGGAAACGTCAAAAAATACCACTACCAATCCAACGGCTCGGTAATGACACTCACCACACATATGTACAAACTACAGCAAAGTCTGATGACTCTAGCACAGATGTCACAGTATGCGTGTCATACTAACACCTGTGACACATACTGTGATAAAGGTACTTGTTATTCAGTACAAAATAAATTAGATATAACAGTGGCTATTTAACATTTTCAAACTAGTGTTCTGAATTCTCAAAATTCCATAACAAAGTTCATGATTCTTCACATTACTAATCCTAAAATAACTGACTCCGCAGAACACAGTCCTTCTTGAGAAGCTAATAGTTCCTCAGCTAGTCAAGAAATTCCCAGCATTTTATGGAACCTGAAGGTTCAGTACCACGTTCACAGCAGCCTACCACATGTCCCTGCTGTGAGCCAGATTAATGCAGTCCACAGCCTTCAAGTCTATTTCTTTATGATCCATTTTAATATCATCCGTCCATCGAAGCCTAGATCTCCCAAGTGATTTTTTCTCACGTTTCCCTACCGAAGCCCTGTATGCATCTCTTCTCCACTGTAAGTACCACATGCCCCACCCACCTCATTGACCTTGATTTGATCACCCTAGTAATATTTAGTCAGTGCCACATTTTCAAATAATTTATTCTGTTTACATCGTAACTTCATCTGGCATTCACTCACCCTACAACTGGTCTCTTGAAATCACGTTTGATTGAAGCCTCCTGTATCATGTTACTTGTGGCCTCTTGCGGCCGAAGAAGGAACTTGAGGAACTGACCAATCCACCAGACTATTGGATCACCATGTAACCGAGCCAACCTAGGAGCCAGATCTTTCGGTACAGCCAGTGGCAGGTACGGGGGTCGCGGAGACAAAGAATCCACAATTGGTAGTTCCACAACTTGAGTATCTTTTCTACCTAAACAACATGTAAGGATGTGAATATGCTTTAAGAAGAACTCTATTCTAGTATTTATTACGAAATGTAAGATGTAGGAACCACATTTGTGTGTGAAATAAATGAAGTTCTTAATCAGAGATGAGGTTTTTACGGCAGCTAAGATTTTGAAAGTGGTATACTGGGTCATAAATCTGCACAGTCTGATAGGTGGTAACAAATATTCATACAGAACTTTCTGCTTCCATTTTAAGCGTAGACATATATGTGCAGGCAGCAGGTTCCTTCAAAATGTTGGTAACCACTTGAGGACACATGCAGTTACACCCCAGTATGCCACAATCAAAATGAATATCAAGGTCAAAAAAGAAAGCAACGACAGCACTAAAAAAATAAGATGTACTAGAAAATGGGACAATAAACATAAAACTATTTTATATTCACAGCACAGAATTAACCCTTTCGCACTGGAATTGTCTAGTGTACTCTGCAAAACACCAAGAATTTGAATGGCTGCCCATTACTTTGTATGTTCTTGACCGACAGCTTTAATGGACATTTGGTTTTCTCAGCATCACACTGTGTGTCGACTATAGTCAATGTCACTGCCAAAATGTTAAGATATTGCAGACTTTGTTCTTATAATTATATAATTGTAGCATTTCTGTCACTAAAAGAATTTTGTAAGCTACAAAACAATAACCCTGTTTCAGCATTACCTGGCCAGTGACTGTGCGTCTGTCCTGATGGGTCAGTGCAGGTACGACTAACTGGCAGAAATACTTCTTCCCAGCCAGCCTTTCTATAACGCCAACCTCGAGACTTTAGTATCAGAGTTCGTTCTGTACCATATGCTACAGTAAAGCAGTATACCAAATGGTGAAGTTGGCAACCATATCCACAGCCCTGCAAACCAAAATATTTACTTAATTAATTAATTAATTAATTAATTCAGTCATTCATTCCGGATAATTAAACATGTCTGTTATCATTCCATACACACACTGTACTGCCTTTACTACTCTCCAAATACGAATCCTTAGTAAGATTAAAATTACTGGGCACATTATCTTGTGTGGCCAACAAACATGATACTTTGGTGAAACCATGTGTAAGTCAAACTGGTAAGACCATATTCAGACCTCAAAGAAATAAGTCAGCGGGGACAGGAAGAATTGCATAATGCCATGCTGTGATTTGCAGTATTCTCTTACTATGGTTATGGACGATAAATTAAAGTTATATGGCCTGGAGGAACAACAAACACGCAGAATTTTGGATCCAAATTCTCTTAGAAAGCAAATGCTTTTTAAGATTAATGAGATGGGAGAACAACACTAAAACTGACTGTAACTGGGTGAGAACCAGACGTCAATGATGGTGGTGGACCAAATAGTTACTTACTCATTTTCAAGAGCTTCTGAATATTAAACCTGTCATCACATAACAGTAATTACTGAATTTAAATGGTTCTTGGTAAGTTACACATCTAATTCCACCTTGTTTAGATTGCAGACTAACTTCCTTGCTGTGCCACAATCTTCAGGATTCTGCAGATAATCAAGCCGTCGCTGCACTAAGTTGCTCAGATCACTAGCTTCTTTCTCTCGCCAAGCAGCATACCCATCTACTTCCGACAGTGTGTCCATATCTGTAATTAATGACCTAAACACAGAATGTGAATACTCAGCACTGTCTATGGTTCTTGCAGCTGGTACACGGGCATGATGGTGATGTTATTCAAACATCAAAGCATGAACTGAAATTATGGGAAGAACGTACAACAACTATGTTCCTTCCAGTACTTCAGCCAATACAGCAAGATTACAAGGAAATAAAATAAATAATTGTACTGTTTAGTAATACACTTTTACTAGCACATCTTAATATAACACTCATGTCACATGAAGTGAATGCTTTGCAACACTGTCATGTAAACGATATTCTATGCAGAACTATGTAGATAGGTTTAACGTTTATAACTTATCTTCACAAGTTCATATACAGTCAACCTTGGTTATAACGGATCTCAAGGGGAGTCTAAAAACTATCCGTCATAACCGAAGTCCATTATATCCGAGGTTTGGTTAAATTACTTTTTAACATAACATTTAAATTTATACCACTTAAGTTACGCTTGTTCTCAGTTTTATTGCATATGGACATGAACAGCTACATTTTGCACACACAAAAACACACGACTACATTCGTGAACCCTTCATGTAACAGATGGAAGCACTACACACGAAGATGCCTGAATGCTCCCCTCCTTTATGCACCTACAGTACATACTGTACAACATATACAACATTTTTAAGCNTATACAACATTTTTAAGCCCCCCCCCCCACCCACCTACCAATGGTGCAACAGCCCCTCATGGTCCAGGGCCCCCTCATTACTGTGGCTTCACAATCACAATCAGACGCACCACACTCTTGTAGGACTACTCTCGATGAGTGATCGGCCTGATGCAAAGACCTCTACATGACAACACAAAACACTCACAAGAAACTGACATCCATGCCCCTGGCAAGATTCAAACTCACAATCCCAGCAAGTGAACAGCGGCAGACCCACACCTTATATCACGCGGCCACTAGGACCAGCCAGAATTTTTAAATACTGTATGTATTCGCGTGGTGCAGTTGGTTGAGGCACTATGCTACAAACCGGAAGGCCTCGGGTTTGATTCCCAATGGTGTCATTGGAATTTTTTATTGACACAATCCTTCCGGCCACACTGTGGCCCTGGGGTCTTCTCAGCCTCTAACAGAAACAGTACCAGGAATATTTCCTCAGGGGTAAAGGTGGCCAGTGTGTAGGGCTGACAAGCTTGCCACCTTCATGTGCCAACTGTCTTCAAATCTTGGAGCTCTACTTCCTGGTACCCTCTGGGCCTGTCCAGGTCTGTAATGGGATAGCTTTACCTTTTTACATATTCGCACCTGGTTGGTTGGCCCGTAGTGACACATATCACTTCCTTGCCGAAAAATGAATTCTGTGTACGTACGGTAAGTAAAAGTCTTACAAAATCACTACCTAAAATGTTACAAGTAAATGTGACGAAGTCAAGCTGTAATTGATTTATGACAGGGCACTCTGCCCCAACTGCCATAAAGATGCTCACACATGACAATTACAGTACTTTCTCCCTGCTGCATGAATAACAGAAACAGGTAGAGACTGCCCTGCCTTATCCATTATAACCGCCAATGGTTTGACCTTGTCCTTAGCAAACCCAAACAAAGTGCAAAATTTACAAGTCTCCACGGCGTCTCTGGGTACAAAATGCTATCAAATTACATTTGCAATCTTCATGTTGCTCTGACGAGTGAGCACCCTGCGCTTGAACACACCGTAACCATTGTCAAATTGCCATTATTTTGCCAAAAATGGTGTAGCTGAGGAAAATCAACTGTTGGGGAATGTCGGAGAAATCCAATGTGACCGAAGATCTGATATATAAGAGACCGGTGTACCCGAGGTAGTTACAATGATAAAGCATAGGGAAATGGCCAGGGAATGGAAAAATGATCCATTATAACTGAGGCCGGCATAACCGAGGTTGACTGTACCTAGTTTCAATGGTTCATTAGTTATTGCCATTAAACTGACAGATATACACAAATTTCATGTGTCCAACATCTGGTTTTAAATTCAACAATGCCCTAACATATATTTTTCTAAGACCTATCATTACACAGAATTTCAGGATTGTACATTATTGTGCACTTGTACTGCTCTCACCTCAGAAATCTGCATGGCTGCCATGTTATTATTAGTGAGGAAATGGAAGTACAAGAATGGGATGGCCTCAAGTGACACAGTCACATTCAGCTTCATGAACGTTTGTTGTCTGATGTACCATGCATATCACACTGATAAAAGCTGCTTATGCTTCAGTGAACTCATATTATAGAAATGTTAACGATCCTACATTAAACGTACATGTTGCAGGACAGCATAGCCACGGTAATGGCTAGGCTATGAGTGGGATGACAAAGAAATCAGGGTTTGATTCCAGGTAGGGTCAAGAGACTTCTTTAGTCTTGAAAGCATACAGACTGACTCTGGGCCCACCAGCTTTCTACTTAGTGGGTACAACAAGCTGTTTTCCCAGGTGTAAAAGTGCTGAGTGTGAAGTTGATCCCACACCTCCACGTAATGCCGAAGTTAAAAATGAGTGGTGCTATACCTCCAGTCTCTCATGTGGCTTCATGCCACACAGAGAAACAACTTTGCCTTTGCCTTTAACATTTAATGTTGTTCTCCAGTTTGAAAGTCTGCCATACTGGTGACTTACAGAGGCACGACACTGCAGTTGAAAAGGAATTATAGGCAGACAGGGAAGCAGCCTCATAAGCTACAACTACTACAGGAATATTTTCCTTTTGGACACCAATGGATAAAGAAACTGCATAAACTTGATAACACTGAACCAGGAGACTCCAAGCTAGAGTCTTATCTGCAACTGAATAAACCATGACAGGTTGCGGATGAGATGTGCTGTTTCCACGGCAGTGTAAATATTGTTGTTTTTGGGGTTATGACACTGTAGAGGCAGCAAGTTCCCCTTAAACACTGGTAATCATTTATGAAACTACAAGATGTCATAACCCTTACATTCATGAGGTCTAACAAGAACTGTGTGTACTATCTCAACAGTCACGATGTGCCATGGCTAGGTGTTTACTTGCTGGCTTCCCACCATGGATGCCCTGATTTGATCCCTGGCAAGTCCATATACGATTTGTGGTGGATACAGTGGCATTGGAACAGGTTTCTTTCTGAGTACTTCAGTTTTCTTGTCAATATCATTCCACCAACGCACCATGCTAACTCACTCGTATATTGCAGATGCCACACAATTTAGTAATTAACAGCATTGTTAGGTGACACGTGAAAATTCACAACTGGCTAAAGTACAACAATGAATCACAAATGTCCTTCATTCCATAATTTAAAATTACCTCTTATGGACAACACCCTCCTCAAGCACTCGAGTGATTCTTGTAGCGAGTTGTGGAGACAGTGCCAATGCTTGTTTCTGCAATTTTTTCAGTTCTCCACTGACAAAGTACCACATTTCCTGGACTCCATTTAAAATCTTGCGTCTCAACTGCTCATACTGAATGTTTGGTTCCTCGCGGGGCTCTAGAAAAATATGATGTACATTACAGTTTCATTCTTCACATGAATACAAAACTTGCAACACCTTAAAATTTTAGATGGATTACATGGTAATCAGTTTCACAGGTTCCATAGTCTTGCAGTTTAATGAAAAATATGGGTATATGGTTTAAATCTTCTCCATTTTGTCAACAGCCCATCCTTAATTGCATCCCAGTGAAATAACCAAACCATTTCAGAAATGAAGACAGTTGTGCAAACTGCCACACTATTACTGTTATTCTTAGGCCTTCACTTTTGTTCTCTCTATCATGAAAGAACTTACATGAGAGTTGTGCAATGCAATTCTTGTGATACTTGTTTTCATTATCCACATTCTTCCGTATCACTAGCTTTATTTCACCCTTTCCCTCTCAGCTGTGCCACCCCAGTTGCCTAACACTGACAACCCAGTCTGCAAATAACTTCTTGAGCCAGATACATTAAGCAAGATCCAGCTCTATTCATTGCTAAGATTTATTCATTTTAAATTCACATACTGTTTTAATGTTTGCATTTTTTGGCATGATTGTAAAACAACTGCAGAAAGCAAATACTAGCCTCATCATGTCTGTATGTCTGTCCACTGGTCCATCAACATGGAACCACTTGGATCCAGCTGATTGGACTTTTGTGACAATTTATACTGGGTATTTGTACAAAAATCTGCTGATCAGGTCCAAGCTTGGTTAAAATTGGACAAAAATAACAGGCCCTTTCAATGGAGACCTATGTAAGTTCATGCCAGTATCTTGCCGAATGCTTTGCTGGTGGTAAAAAAGCTTCCACTACAAGTTGTAGAGAAAATCAAGACATATATTTCACGTCGAATACATTTTTCCGAAAACTGTGCTGTTTGTCATGCAATTAGCGTCTCTGGAAACACAGCCCCTAATACTACATGTTATACAGTTCCTGTTTTGTGTTTTTGCAACATAGTATTGTTTACAGACTGTGACACCCCATATAACAAGTCACCTTACATTAACAGATACAAGTGTCATGAGCATAAAAACATTTGCATGTGGATGAAGAATATAACAGAATTGACATTAGCTACATACAACTAGTGTATATTTTTTTATCCAGTACTTCTCCAAGTCTTTCATCCACATTATTCTTATCATATCAACCATAACAAAAATGCTACCATGCGTGCACACATTTCACTTTCAAATCATATCTCCCATACTCAGAATGACAGAAAATTAATTAATGAAAGAATGATAGCATGAAAGGTCTTAACTGTATTGCCACGATCAATATTCTTGAAAACATGAACTGATCTGACTCCACAAGCCTTCAAAGCTGGATGTTATACACACTCAGTGAAAAAATTCTCATGAAAATGATTTCCCTTTTCACCCTTTTATATGGCTACGACAGCTGCAGAGACCTGAACTGAAGGACGCAGAAAGCAGCAAAACTCACTCATGTTACTACAGCAAACTGCATGTGACTTATGCCCAAAAATGTACAAGCAAGGCAAGCAAATGCTTTATTTTGAATGTTGTAATGCTCGATTGCTAAGTTATCTTTCAGATGGGTGACTGAGTTATATCACTGATAAACCCTCCGATGACACTGGGGTTTGAATTCCAACTACTGCCCAGGATGGAGGGGGTTTGAATTTACTCACTCCATGCAGCAGAGGCCTTCTTGAGAAGCCGACAGGTTCTCAGCTAGTCAAGAAATGCCCCGCATTTTATGGAACCCAGAGGCTCACTACCGCATTCACAAGAGCCCGCCACCTGTCCCTGCGGTTTAAATTTACTTTTACTTAGTCCGATCCTCATCTACCTTGCGGTGTAGAGGTGTTTAAATTTACAGTAACCTTAAATGCACAGTGACCATACAGTGCACCAAGGGTGGCAGTATGTGAAGAATGAAAGGTCTGAACAGCGCACCGAGGCCAGCACTGAAGAGTTAATGTTCATCTACGTAGTAGTACTAGTACTACTGGGAACTATATTTATGGGGAAGATAACGAAGAGGCATTCCTTTCTGGGAAACTACACTGAAAAATAAATAAAAGTGCAATTTGCTTTACAAAAGAAAAGGCCTCTTTGAAGCACATGCAACACCAATTTCAATATAGTAAAACCTCGTTAATCCAGACACCATTAAACCAGACTTCGCTTAATCCGGACATGGTTCCTGGAAAAAGAAATTCTTATTTTGGAGCCTCAAGGAGCCTTGTGATCTCGCTGTAAAAGAAATGTGTACGAAACCATCACAAAACAAGACAGACAGTTTTTTCAAACCAGTTTCTATGGTTACAACTAAGCCTATGTCTTCACGAACATCCTGTTCTAAGATGATCGCAGACAATTTGTAGTTTGTGACATACAGTATTTTATTAACAACTGCTGTACATTACAACAACGTAAATATGTATCTCTTTTACTGATTATGATTTTGAGGAATGTTGTTTTTTATTCATGGAGTTACCTTGTTTTTTTATTATTCGTGACAACCCAAACGTTAACTAATACGGACTACTGCTCCCCCAAATAGTCCAGATTAACGAGGTTTTACTGTGTTTATAACACAGTTTAGATTTGTTTTTATGCAATAAACTGTCATGTTTATAAAAGGTGTGTTTATACAGGGTGATCCACGACTTGAGGACATTACTGCAGGAGGTGATTTCCTGAGTTTTTATGATCAAAAAAGTTCATATAAACATGTGTCCGATTTTGGACGGTTACGGAGCTATGGGCATTTGTTACTTCCCGTACGCGCCCTCGTGTGAACCGCGTTTTACGCTACCAGCTGGCGGGTGACGTACTCAATTTGGTGGCTTATCGTTTGCGTTGCAAGCATTATTTCTGCCACCTGACTCGCCCACCCAGCTGTAGACAGTCCAGTTCCCGTATCTCGACACTTGGAAGGTATTTAAAGGAATGCGGGGAAGGTGGGTTGGGTGGGTTTTCGCCTGGCCAGTATACACTGAATGACACAGCAACTACTACGTATTCAAAAACCCTTATCACTTAAATTACAGTGACTGTGCCGGCTCCGAATGTTCAGAACAGTATGGCGATAGTTTCGTAAAGGCGTTGGCGGTAGAAGCGACACACTGTAGAGTACCCGTTAGTCCCGTACGTGTTCTCATCTCGCTGCGTCTGTTACGTTCGCGATGCCATTTACATTTTCAGTTGCAGAATACTCGTATGCGGATATGGTTTGTGTGTACGGTTTTTGTAACGGTAATTCAGTTCATGCCATAGCTGAATATCAGCGACGTTTTCCGAACCTCAGAATACCAACTCGCAGAGTGTTTACTCGAGTTTACCAGACATTGCGAGATACCGGTACACTTACCAGCTTTCGCATTGCAGCCGAGCGTGATGTTAATCAAGGCGTCGATGAAGAAGAAGGCATCGTTCAGATGGTACAGAGCAGTCCATGTGCGAGTACGCGAAGAATTGCAAGACGTCTTCGTGCTTCCCAAGCGAGAGTCTGGAGAACACTGCATGCAAAGGGCATGTATCCATACCACGTAAAGCGCGTGCAACATCTCGGACCTGGCGAGTTTGCTCACAGGCTGGAATTTTGCAAGTGGCTCAATGGCAGTCGCCGTTTGCATCGTTACATCCTGTTTACTGACGAAGCGCAATTCAATCGCGACGGTGTCAATAATACACACAACTCTCATGTGTGGGCAGATGAGAATCCCCACGCCACTGTAGAAAGCAACTTTCAACTACGTTTTAGTGTCAATGTGTGGTGTGCAGTTCTGGACGATCAGCTGATTGGTCCTTTCATCTTGGAAGGTCGTCTTACAGGAGAGGTGTACCTCTGATTTCTGCAGGAGGCATTGCCCCGACCTTTCGTGGATGTGCCTCTGAATAAACGAGGTCGTATGTACTTCCAACATGACGCAGCTCCTCCTCATTTTTCACGTGAAGTTAGAAATTTCCTGAATTATCGTTTCCCTGGGCGATGCATCGGACGTGGCGGTCCCCACAATTTGCCAGCCAGGTCTCCAGACTGGATTATTGTGTAAGGGGATGGATGAAAGAACTGGTTTACAGTGTGAAGGTGGGAACGCGAGATGCATTGCTTGGTCGCATTTTGGATGCGGCAGACAGCACCAGAAAGAAGTCGGAGGAAGTTGCAACGGGCAACTCGCGCAGTTCACAACCGAGCGGCAGCCTGTGTTGCGGCCGGCGGTGGCATTTTCGAAAACCAGCTTTAAGCACAGATCAATTCAAATTAAAGGTAATTTCACGAAGGTAACGTTACATTTATACTTTAAATGTATCATGTATTATGCTGGTTTATTATTTTGTTCCGTTTATTGTCAATAATCATTACCCTCTCTTCTAAGTTTCAAGTGGTCATAACTCCGTAACCGTCCAAAATCGGACACATGTTTATATGACCTTTTTTGATCACAAAGACCTACGAAATCACCTCTTGCAGTAATGTTCACAAGTCATGAATCACCCTGTATAATAAGGACCCATCAGTCTACCCACAGGCCAGTCTGTTGCGTGTTTCAAGGCGTCTCAGTCTTCATTAAGACCTGAAACTCGTTGCATACACAAAAAACTATTACTTACTGCCCTGAAAACAATTACATCTCCTCAGCAGCCTCCCCGGTGAAATTCATAGCCATTTACTGAACAATATTTCACACTTCACATCTCACATGTCGAGGGGGGGAGATAAAGAAGGGGAGGAGAAATGGTAAAGGACAATACAGTTAGTTTTCTCCAGGATATTAACCCTTTAAAGACGAAGCATATCCGTTTTATATAAGGATGCAGTGCGTACCGCCCTGTAAACACTCTCCACTTCGGTTATAAAAACCAATCTCTTAATGTTTTATAAGGTAAAAGTTGCTGTTTGTTCTGAGATCCATACAAAACACATAAACGCAATGTGAGCACCACATAGAATTTTTTAATGTTAAACCTGGTGGTATGTCAAGTTACCACTAGGCTTTAAAAGGTTAAACAAATATACACAAGAATATTGCTGTACAATATCCACTATTACATACAAAGTGCTGCAAAATATGTGAGACATCTAACTTTCAGACTTGTACAGGTAGTTCTCGTTTTACACCAGGGTTACGCTCCTGAAACACGTTGCGCAAATCCAAATCCCACAAATTGAACACAAAATTCCCATTTAAATCAATGTATGTCCTGGGGGTTAGGGGACTGACAACCTCATCCCATATAGTGCATCACTATACGACTAGTAGAGAAACAGACCTGTAGAGTATATATATATATGCTGCAGATACAGTACATATACATTTCTATACAGTATACATACATTTCTACACAACACATTATTTATTTCTAATGCAATAAAAAAGTAATACACTCACATCCATAGTTTTTGGTACAGTCCATTCTCATATGACTGTGGTAGTCTTGCTACACAAACAAACACTTTAGTTCCTGACTTAGCACTTTCTTTCATTCTATCAGCATTATTATAAACTGTATGTATGCTACTATGAGCGAGTCTAACATTACAGTATATATCAACAATTCATTCACCTTTTCCAAGTCGGCTTACTAACCTTTATCGTCCTAAGTGACCATATGCTGGTCTCTAAAATGTAAGCGCAAATGGCCTAGCATTCCATATGCTGGTCTCCATGCGTTTGCTTGGTAGCGTGCTGCAGTAAACTTCACAGAATAAATGTTTTCTGTTACATACCTTTTCATTGAGATGTTTTGTGTTCCTGAAGACTACCGTCACGTGTTGATGTATCACAAATTCAATTTTGTGTGGTAATCTTCAAAACACTTACCAAGACACAGTCCAACATCACACTTCTTACACTTGATTTGTACTCGTTTTTTTATTCCTCGTGCAGAACAAGCTTGGCAATACAGTCTTGAGGAAGGAAATAGCCAATGGCTGCTGAAGTTTACTTCAAGCCGTGTAACTTGTTTTTGTGAAACACAGGGCCTGCCCATGGTTTGACGTGGGTGAGGAAGGCTCCCAGCCCTTTCAGTCAAGTTCCGGACGAGGGAAAGTCAGAAGTCTCTGTGCGTGATTTTAGTCCGACATGCAGTCAAGAGAAGGAAGCTATTTAGAATGGTCATGTCTAATAAGTGAAAAAATAGCTTTTTGTCCATTTCCAAGTCTGACAGAAATGACATCGTCAGAATTACGATAAAGTATCGATTCAACAGTATTGTCTCCATTTAGTCTTTTTAGCTTTGAGTTCGTAGCCATGCCTTTTGAAGCATTTGTGTAGACCCTTGTAACACGAATAACACAAACAGGCACCTGCTAATCCAGCCTCCAACAGAGAAATGGTTTCTCTTCACTAAGAATCTTGCATTCAGAAGAATTTGTGACGGGAAAAATTGTTGTTTACTTGACACTAAATGCAACCGGAAAGAGGTCATAAAATCTAACCCAAAGGGCTAGAATTGTAAGAAGAGAAAAGTACAGATCTTGTCAAAAATTTGTGGCACATTTTGAAGTAGAAGAAATTATTCTGATACGTAGTAAAAACAGGAGTAAAGAAAGTGTAGAAGAAATCTTTAAAGATGTAGACTAAGACCAATAGAAGATGACTAAACGTAGCTTCGTATACATATAAACAGATTAATTCTTTATAAAACCAGTTTTTATTTCGAACTTATAACGATAAAACTGTGTTTATTACGATTTTTCCTAAGTTGCTGCATTTCGGAGATTTAAATGGCCATGCTATGTGAGAAAAGTCCAGCCGGCACAAGATACACTGGGTGTGTAATTTCTCTTCAATACCAATTGACTTTCACCAGTCTTTCACTTGGATTGCACTAGGTGATGCAGATTTACGTTTCTCACTCACATTGGTAAGAAAAGCCCATCACTTCCTGCCAGGCTCCCACAGAAGATAAGTGTGACCAAGGATCATCTATGCCAAACTGTGTTAAAGCGAAAATTATCGTGTAAACTCTAAAAGTGGTGTAAATTTTCAAGTCATGTTAAAGCAAAATCGTGCACAAAAAAGTAATGTAAAATGAGAACCACCTGTATGCTGAAGAGAGAACAAGAGATAAAAAATGTTAAATAATCTGCTGAACCATATAGTGTAACAAAATTACTGCAGCTGTAACAAGAATTAGCGAGCTTCAACAACAAAAATATTGCAGTCAACACTATTTTTCACACATTTCCACCAACAGTGGCTGACCCTCGCAAAACATGCATGCCAGGTTTACAACAGAAAAATCTAAACAACTTGTCAGATACTAAATAGAAATAAGGAACAGAAAGCCCAATCTAATGCATCACAAGACAAATATAAAAAACAATCTGCAGAAAACTGTACTTGGATATAGTTGAATGCCAAAAACCTTAATAACAATGCATCATTGCTATTATAAGTAACAGAATGACAGACACTCATGCATGGTCAACACATCCATTTTACATAAGTGAGATTGGTTCAAAACAATGCAATGTACAAAATAATGTAAACAAAAAGAGACTGATTCTTATTACAGTAAGTTAATGCACACAGAAATCTACTGTTTTTATAATATCTTATAATACAGGAATTAACATCTCTGAATACACTTTTAAGACCGAAATACAGTTAATCTCCTCATAACACAACTATATATGCAATAAGAAAATCACAATATATATATATATATATATGTGTGTATATAATCAAGGCTGTATTAGATGGATTTTTAATACAATAATATAACTGCCATGGATACAAATTGAAATGAACAAATCTCATTTGTAGAAACGAGAAATCTAAATGTTTAACCACTCTCCTTTTACACATCCATGCCTCACGACAGCTATGAGTTGAAATATGTAACGTTTAACATTTATATAAAAACAAATACTGTTTTTATAATAAAGTAGCTACATTGACTGCATTACTCTTTGGCATTTAATTTGCGAAACATGACACATCCTCTGTTAAGAACAGCGTGCTTCAAAATATGTTCTCAACAAATTATGACACAGAAATATAAAAGAACAAAATATGTTATTCTATCTCATTGTTCTGAAAAAATAAAAGTTGCTACTATAATCCACAGTTTATACTTGCCAGTTCCACCAGATCTTTCGGTGTCATGGGATTGTTCCAGCAATTTATCTGCTCTCTGCAGTTTCTTTTGCAAGTCTTGAAACAATGCATCCCTTTGCTCTTGCTTCATAGACGGGTCCCTGCAAGCACAGATAGAGGCACGCCAATCTCAGTAAACAAACAAACAAACAAACAAACAAACTTATTGGGATGGTATAAACAAATGGAAGGTGATAGGCGACACTATACACACACCACTAGTAATGCTGACTTAAAATCACAGCCACAGCGTGACAGGGTCTAGGTGTCAAGTTGCCATGGCACACAGTATTTTCTGCAGCAATTGTTCTAGAAGATTTCTGTGTTTATATATGAAAAGTTTTAAAATTCACCACTTATAATAACACTTGGTTAAGTTTTTAATAACACATGCAATACACAGCAGCTAGGATAGTGCAGCCAGTGTAATGACTAGGCTACGAGCTGGACAATCCAGGTCCATAACGGCCCAGGGTTCCACCCAGCCTTCATCCAATGCTAAAGCAAAGAATGAGTGGAACTATACTTCCACCCCCCCCCGCCTTCATGGTGTGTGTACAGAAAACATAATCTTTGTTACATGTAATACATGGGGGCCGCGGTGGCGCAGTTGGTTGTGGCACTGCGCTACAAACCGGCAGGTCGCGGGTTCGATTCCCGATGGTATCAGTGGATTTTTTCATTGGCATAATCCTGTCGGACGCACTATGGCCCTGGGGTCGACTCAGCCTCTAACAGAAATGAGTACCACCAATATTTCCTGGGGGGTAAACGCGGCCGGTGCGTATGGCTGACAACCTACCACCTTCATGTGCCGACTGTCTAGAAATCTGGGAGCCTCAACCTCCTGGAACCCTAAGGGCCTGTCCAGGCCTGTAATGGGACTGCTTTACCTTTACATGTAATACATCCTTTGGCCAGCAAATGCGTTAATTTTCTCTTTAATTATGGTTTTGAAAACTGTCAACAGCTCTTTGAAAACTGTGGGGGCCAAATCTTTCTAATGAACAGTCCCAGCATAAGTCAATACTTCCACAATGCAGAGACTATTGTGAGACTAGTGCAGTCAGTTATGTGTTCTACAATGGGCCTGCTCAACCTTTATGTGGTGCAGGCAACTTTCGCAAAATTTGACCTGTATGTGGGCAACATGAAATTCAATGCACAAAATGAAGAATAATCACATACACGTATTATTACACGTATAATTTTACCCACATATTTTTGTATACACCATGCGCAATAAAACATAAAATACTGATAATAATAGGAAAAATGTACTAAAATAAGCAATTCATTACACATACTATGGTTGCGCTACTTTTAAGAATTTTTCTTTTTACAAAATGAATTAGTAATGTACTGTACTTCTCCGTAAACAAATACATTATGTGTCTTCAAAACTGCTTCCGTACTCTATCTTTGCTTTGCCAGGGAAACAGTCAAAGAAATTTTTGCATTTCATGTCTCTGTGGGCAACATAACACTTTGTCATGGGCAACAGTTTGCCATGGGCCTGGTCTGAAGTGTGGTCATAACAAGAAGTGTCATCAATCAACTGCCTCCACCTTTTCCCCTTGAGCTGTTACACTCCGGCTCCAGTGCACATCATGTATTTCCCTCTAGTTGTCTAGTCATTCTGTTCACACAAATACCAGTAATGCTAATAACATGATAAACTTTGATAGCTGTGGGCTGATTGACATTTACCAGGAACAGCTGGAAGTGAATACAACAGTAGGCATGGAGGGTGAAATATCAAGTCCCATCATGCCCACCATCTATGGGACTTGTGTCAGTGGCTTCAGTATCCAATAATTTTAATTACAGTGAAATTGCAATCTTATGGCACTCAGATGCATCAGCAGCCTAGTGTACGAGAGTAGTGGGGGTAGTAGGGCAGGCAGATGAGGGGCAGAGACTGTGAATGCAGCGTGTCACATCTCTCTCTAAAAACATATGTTTGTGTTCTTACATTCTTATATCACATCTTCAGTTGGACTCCGACAATGGTGGAAGTATTCTACAACCGTTAGCATGGTTTCCTATGGTTTCCTATTTTAGACAGGGCCAGTGTAGCACCATGATTGCAAAACAGGCAATGTTTGGTCGGCTAATAGCTGGCAACACGGAAAGATTTCCACTCTGTAACTGCTTGTAACCAACTAACCCAACACCCCTCAAGTACTGCCTGTGGATGATGCCAAGTGGACAGACTAAAAATTGGTTGTTTGCACAGTGCCATAAGACTGCAACCAAGCTTTACAACATTTTATTGTTTCACTTTTCAGTTTCTAGCAACCTACAATTGTGAGCAAAAGGAAGAGCTCAGACTGAAAAGTTATGATGCCTGGTGCAAGAGGCTGTATGATGGTCCCATTCCCTAGCACACATGTATGCAGCCAGTTCAACAAACCCACTTGTCAGTTTGCTCATGATGAACATCACCTGGCATGCAAATTGAACATTCCTTGTGTTGTATTATGTTTGATTATCTAAGGCCTGTCTGGCTCTGCTACATTTTTTTCATAATTCTCTCATACAAGGCATAGTTAAAAAAAACATATCTGACATGAGACGTGTGTTATAATTTTCTCTACATCTTTTACCTAAAACTTTCCTCCATTCAGGAAGAATTCAGCAGGACAGTATCACAAATGTCCTTAGGCCTTCACATAAAGTCCCTGACATTTTTGTCCAATTTTAACCAAATCTGGATTTTCTTACCACATTATAATAACAGTCCCCAATATCAAATTTCATGAAAGTTAATTCTGCAGGGAGTTCAGGTGTTTAATATGGACAGGCAGACAGACATAAAAAAGCTAACAGTCACTTTTTGCAACTTCATGAACACCCCTGAACACTGCTTGCATTTAGGTTTAAGACAGTGGACTCTCATTCAGGGGGTTCTCAGATTGACCCACTCGCTAAAGATAACACTTCGGAAATGTGAAGAATACCAGGTACAACCATGTGGCTCTGGCCCATGTTACGCTGTGTGTCCGACCTGGGAATACTGTGCAAACAACAACACAAAAATATTAACTAGTGTGTTTCCTGGTATTAACTTATTTCTGACACTGCATTATCACCCTTGGAATTGAAGTACGGTCTACAGGCAGTTATAGCACTAATCATTTATGGGTGCAGTTTCATGTCACACAAGTTGAAGTGGTTCATATCACCTAAGTTTTAAAGCTCAGGTAGCAGGTCTATATTTTATATGGTTGGAGTTCCAACGAACAATATACATAGGTACCATTAATTAATCTGTTATTTGATCCAGTAATAATTATGTGATTCATATCATAACAAACCTATGTAGCAGAAACTTGACAGTCCAACGTGAATGGGACTGTGGTTGCCTTGAATTACGAAAACGCTCGGACTACACGAATCACAACAATTTAGTGCATGTGATTATGTATAAAGTATGATATACACATGGTATTAGTAAGTACAATATTTATAACATATTATAATATAAATATATAGAATAGTATAACAGAATAACACTAGACTACACATTATTAAGCTACACAGTAAAGAAATCAAAACCTTTGCACTCATGTAAGACACAAGAAGTTTCTAAGGCTATCCGTGATTTGAGGCTCCCACCGCAATGTTGATGAGACTTGCACTCTTCTGGGGTATTATGCAGCATCAAATGGTAGTCCTTTACTGATGTTTTGGGACAACATATTGGTCCTATCTTCAAGGATCAAGAAGTTCAAGAAAAAAAGAAGGCTAGTTTCCACTGAAACTGTGACTGCTAAAACAGTTAAAAGAAGTACAGTAACTCCTAAAAGACACTGCGCACCCAGAGACAAGCACTTCAGCTGAATTCTGTACCTAAGATACAAATGACCTTGTCTAGAGAACATCAGCTCAGACAAAATAGAATCTCAAACACCTTACACTCAAAGAATTGAGACTGCACTGCTCTTGTCAGAGCTAAGCTTATTCTGTAGACTTTGTAAACTTCCAGTTAGTAACTTACACATATTGACATCTGAGGTTCTCAGAGCTGCTGAACATTCACATCTTCTAGGATGTTACATCATGTCGGCTCGTCAAAGACTTGTACTGCTTGACCCAGAGGATAAAAGCATGATGTTCCTTTGAAACAGCAGTAATCATTTACCAGCTGACATGGTGTAAAATCCCAGAGGACCTGAATATTCAACCTGCAAAAAAGCATGGTTTTAAAGACCTGTACATTGCATGTGGTAAGCAACAACAAATTACTTACCCCATACTAATGTCTGCAAAGAGGCTTCTAAGTTCGGCATTTTGCTTCTTCAGAACTTCCAGGTCATGAAATGCACGTGCCAAGCGTTGAGTCGTGTGGGAATCCGCTTCAGGTGATGATGGCACCCAGAAAACAGGTGATGCAGCAAACAATACCAACACCAACAACCAAATCAGAAATAACACTAACAGTGCACGGCCCCAACCCACCTGCCTCACCAACTTCATGACCTCATACCACTGTAACAGAATAAGTACAATTAAAACTGCAAAATAAAACTTTAGTTGCCTATCATGTCACATTCCAAAGCAGCTTTTGGTCCCACAGTGCTCTTTTGTGGCTAAGTTTACATTTGTTACGTTAAAAAGGAAAGGTACCTAGGAACCTGCCTATGAACTATGTAGCTTCACATCCAAGAAGACCACAATCTTCACATTCAGGGCTGCGGGAACCTCAAAGCTCACGCTGTTAAAGTTAGGTTAAGGGGACCCACACTCTTTCCACAAGCAAGAAGTATTGACATATAGACACGTAAAACACTCCTGATAGTCATTTCTTAAAGTCACGTTGGAACTTTTGAATCCAACATCTAACCATAGCGGCAATTCTGTATAAAACCAAACAAAAGCGTGACAACTCCTGCAACGCAGCAGTTAGTTTTAGTCCCCTGCTTTCTTCGTGCGCAATTGAGCCAGGGTCATAAGGAAACATACATTTAGAACGTTACTTACCTACTCAATATACGTCATTTCCAAAATCTTCCCTGTCAACAACACACTGATGAACATGAATCAAGAACTCTCATTCTACTGTGATAACAGCACTACTCATTCATTAACTGGTAACAAGGCGAACCAAGCGACAAAAATTTCTCACTCAGCATGATTGCCGTACGAGTGATCATCCATACACTTCACGAACGATAGATACAATACTGACACTTCAAAAAGTGGCTCTGACTATGGCAGCTGTGGTCCGTGGTTAAGTCTACGTGTTGCACCCATGGTAACGGTGTAATAGTCTGTTTGTCGGAATATAATATGTTGGATGCATAGGTATTAATTTTATTACACCACTAGTACGATAATTATTGCAATAAATTAATGTCAACACATTTATTTGGGCAATGTAAGGTACAAAGAACACGAGGAGTATTTAATTGGCTCATCCCTTTCGCCTCATCGTCTGTTGTAGCCGTTCCCACAGATGATCTAGCATAGGCCTTTACCGTGCACGCTGAAATCACCACAGTCATACATTTACTATTCGCTGGCAACAACCGTCTGCAGTGGACTGTAGCGTACGATAATCGATAGTTGTTTCGATTATGCAAAACAAACTCGTGTAGAAGTGACTTGGAAAATGCTATCCTATTGTACGCCAGGACTAACCGTTAATTCATGAATTACGTCGCCTCTCCTTTCGCTGTGGTGACATACACAGTTTGGTACGATGGTCTGTTACAAGTTTAACCATATTGTGCAGCTGATATACTGTAAAGGTAAAGCTGTCTATGAGCTTAATCAAGCAGAGTCCTGAAGACGTATGTAGGAGTGGTAGTACAGCGCCACGCATTAACTTCAACACTAGATTGAGGTTATTAGTTGATTAGCGTTACCCCCCAGTGAAGATGGGACCCATAGGAAGTTCCGCATCCTCGTCAGTAAACTCGCTTCGCACACCGAGCCATGCCCCAGAAACCAAGAAACAGTGCTTAAAATCAAAACATCAGACTTGTAAATGAGTTACCTCTAGCTAAATATCTGAGCGTTACGGCTGATCTGATTGCGGCAGGAATTGCTTCGCGATATTTTGTATCTTTCGTTTGGATTCTGGGGCCAATTTTCTGGAGTAAAATCTCAAAGACACTTTTCGTCATCCTGACGAAATTCCCGAATCCTGAACCATCCTGTATGTGTAAGTTGCGAAGAACGTTTTCCGTGCTGAGCTCCCTCGTTGAAAAAGCGCCGCATCCTAAAACGTTTCACATATTTTGGCCGTTTAATTCTTCTCATTAAAAATATATACCCCGCACACATTCCAGCTGCAGCTTCACTCCACGACATGGCTTGATTGGCTGGACACGCCGAATACGGGTGGACACAAAACACCGTATGCGATTTGTACGCCGACTCTCCGCATACACTGTCTGCCGACAGTCTACGCGGACTGTCCGTGCACATTGTACGTAGGTGTGGACGAGGCCTTAGACTTCTCCGATGTTACAACAGCAAGTGTGCTGCCTTTCAGCAGACTATTCAATGTAAACATCAATATGTGACGTTTATTATTAGGTCATTATTTGCAATCTGATCACACTTTACAACGGATTTCTCCCACCTCCGAAATTAGAAAGGTTGAAAATCGGAGTTTCTCAAATTCTGAGCGAGTCCTAGAAGTTGACGTTAGTTCTGCCTATCGGGGTCAACTGAAAGGGTGTTGTTGACCTTAGCTTAGTCTGAGGACGGGGATCGGTCCCCGAAGCATAGGCCTACTGATTGAATCTTAACATAAGACGACGAACAAAGTCCAAAAATGAAAGATTCCGAACGGTGGCGCAGCTAGGTTTTTCGGCGCCCAAGGCGAGTAATAACAATGGCCGCCACTAGCAGAAGTTACGAACTCTAAACATTACAGTTACTTGCCTTATTTATTTTTATTTTGATCGACAGCGTAAAAATTGTTGAGAGCCTAAAATCCGACTTTTTATTTTAAATTGAAAGTATTCATTTTGCCGACGTTTTGACTCTGCCGCCCAGGGCGCCACGCCTGTCGTCACCCCACCTCAGCGACGCCCCTGATTCCAAATGGCACTAATGTGTTTGTTTAAAAATCCAAAATACCAAATTTCGCTAACAGCAGCAGGGCTGAGCTCTGCTGCTGTTAGCGAAGTTCTCTCTACATTGCTTCCCATTATCCAACTTTTCCCACCACAAGGTTTCTTCCCACCAGCTAAACACAGAATGTTGATACAGTGGATCTCTTTCCTTAATATTATGATAAACCAGCAACGTTAATATAGGCGTGTAGATAGGAAAAAAAGATACAAGTACCTCATCTCACTTACATTTTAAGATTTGGTTTTATCGACTATTCGTAAGCAGAAACTGCAAATGCTATCAAGAAAGAAGAAATTCGATTGGCTGCCCGTGCAGACTTATCTTTTTCGTATGTGGAACATATTATTGGTTGCAGACGGAGAAGATTACTTTCAATACAACGAGTGTGCTTAACGGACGGCATAATGTATTCCTAAAAAGCTGTGCTTCTTTAAGAGCATGGGGTAATTGTGACAATACATAAAACAGAAATACATGTACGTATAAATGTTATGGTAATGTGGTGATAGGAGATAACTTTAT
>BLKM01004109.1:0-15690 GCA_013340265.1 Coptotermes formosanus | reverse complement strand
TTTATTTGCTGTAGATATTCAAGAAACTGGAGCATTTTTACAGCGGCCCATTTTATTTGCTGTAGATATGCAAAAAACTAGCATTTTTACAGCGGTGCATTTTATTTGCTGTAGATATTCAAGAAACTGGAGCATTTTTACAGCGGCATGATGCAGATAGCATTTTATTTTCATTATACATTCAATGTACTGGAGCATTTTCACAGCGGCTTGATGGTGATTACATTTTATTTGCATTAGATGTTAAAGAAACTGAAGCATCTTAACAGTGGCGCAGTGCACATTGCATCTTATTTACAGCTGCTTTATCTCGGGCTGCTAGTTAACTTACTGTTTATTGTGTAGAAAGGGAGATGATGATGTGAGTATAGATTGCGTTCTCAACGAAATGTTGAAGAGAATTGACCCATTAGCTTCGTTGCATCTGTCCGTCTGTCCGCATGTAACAGTTTGAGAACCGCTGAATGGGGTTATGAGATTTGATACTCGAGAGTACTACTAAAATCTGTCAGACCCTTCCCATTCTGTTTAACATCGGCCAGTAGTAATAATGACAGTTCACATGGAGGCCTTCCCTCGCATTTCATCCGCATCTGCAGCGTGTCTAGCTGTAGGCTGTATAGGATTTACTGGAGCGAAAAACGTTTAGAACGAAAGTCTTCAAATAAAACTGGCGTACCGATTTTATGCCCAATACACTTTTATCCATAACTGATATTTTCGTGGAAATTTGAACGGATTTTTGTAATTCCTAAATAGTTGGCATAACGTTGATTAAGTTTCTGTATTAGATGTTCTTCCTCGCCCATTCCGCCTGTTTTGTGGTCTTTAGCTTATCATTTAGCATAAAAATATGGAATTCAGTCGTTTGTACCAGGGCTGTGGAGTCGGAGTCGGAGTCGGAAGGAATTTTGGGTGGAGTCGGAGTCGGTAAGAATGTACCGACTCCGACTCCGACCTCGATATAAAATCTTAAATAGATTCTCCAACTCCAGAGCCCTGATAGCTGCAGTAACCATTAGACTTATGCTTAAATATAGGTTATAAGTCTAAAAAGTAGCCTGATGAATGACGTGGTGGTGATAAAACGTCTTTTGATACCTTTTTTCACTTTAGTAGGTTTACCATTATCATATAATACATATTGAGCTTTTGTGAAGGAGTCGGAATCGAAGTAGGCGTCGCAGCCGCAGATTTAAAAATTGAGTAGTCGGAGTCGGCGGTTTTATGTACCGACTCCACAGCCCTGGTTTGTGCAGAGGCGGTAATTACCTGTGCATACATTTTCTAAATTCGTAGTTGAGAGAACGATACGGTTGCCAGACAAGCGCACTGGGAAGAGTACGGAAAATTGTTTAAGTCACTCGGACCCCCAATAACATTCAGCTGTCTGCTAGCCAGTGCCACAGAATACACAGTTCTGGGGCTTAGACCGGGTGGACAAATCGTTTGTAGCAACTTTTTGCTGTTAATGTCGCACCGAAGTACATCGTAATGCCTTTATTGGTTCTTATTACCACGTTACAAGCTTCTCTGTGGACATTTTCTTCTAAAGCAGTCTACAGGTTGACTCAATTGTCTTCGAGATAAAAATGTGTTCAAGAAGACATGGCTGACTGTTGTTTATGTACAGTTGTTGAAACGGCATGTTTTGTTAACCAGATAGGTTGAAGAAGTCGTATTGTGTGTAAATTTGTTGGTGCGGATGGTGAAATTGTCTGTTAGAGCTGTTTATCAACACGCCCGATCTTGTACCAGTTTATTTGCATAATGTATGTGGGGCTATTTAAATTGTTGCTGCAGCTGAGGTGTAGCTGTTTCCGTACGGAGCGCTGCTTGCCTTGGGAATGTGATATTCATGTCAACCTGTACTCTTCTTTGAGTAATGGTTGCATTGGAGAGACAAGTCGAGCCGTGCAGTTTTAACTACACTTGATCTCGAATGTAAGCAGGTTTACATACTTTCACCATAGCCTATACTTAACTCATTGTGATCACGAAAATATTTTGTTGTTTAACGATGGCCACAGAATAGCTGTGCTTATTATGCGACGAGGAATTTTAATATTCTGGTGTCGAGCCACGTGACCTGGAAACTGCTATCGTAGTTGTTACGTAAAACAAATACAGCCGAACCCGCTTATAACGACATTGGTTTAAGCGACACCTCGTCTATAGCGTCAGATATTCTGTGGTGGCCATTAATTCTTCACTGTTAACTATAACATTATAGTCCTCGGTTATAACGACAGTCGTTTATAACGAGACAAAATACTCGGTCCCTTTCATGACGTTATAACCGAGTTCGTTTGTATTATAAGGGTGATCAAATCAAGTAAGCTGACATGGGGAGGGGCATGTGGCATGTCGGACAAAAATGCACACAGAATTTTGGTGGGGAAACTGAAGGAAATAGACCCCGTTTTAAATTATAGTTTACGAGGAGGCCTGTGGTTTTTGGAGTTTGCGATACAACATGGCGTATAGCGTAACGTGCAGTTAGTTTCTTGATCATTACTCCGATTTACCAGTAGCCCTTGCTTGCTACGGTGTTTTGGTGCATGGTGGACAGTGCACGTTGTTTGGACAGTCTGTGTTGTTCTTCATTTGAAGAATTTACTTGTCGGGGCTCTGTTTATTATGCAGACGCAGGCAGTTTGAAATGGTCATGTTTCTTTTTTTGTGAGCAGAAATAATTTTTCTAACTACAAGGGGCATATTCCGTCGTGAGTATCTAACAGTTACCAAGCCAGCCCAAAAAAAAAATTGCGGGGTTTTATGGACTCTGCCGGTTGGTTACCTTGTTCACAAATGCCAGCCCTATTCTCAGTCACACTAAACGAGTCCACATTCTTCCAACCTCTTTCTTCAAGAGCTACCCGTTTGGCCTATGACTTCAAAATGGTCTAGTTCCATCAGGTTTTCTGACCGAGTCCTAATAAGAATTTCCTTACTCGTCCACTTGTGTATGTGTTGCGCTTTTAAAATCTGCAATTTCGTCTCAGGTGCTTTTATACCGATGTGTATGATACAACGTTCTGTGAAAGGCACCAGGCAAACTCCTGCTATGTCGTTCGCCGCTTCCTCTTCCACGTCATTTTCTTTCAATTGGCCCTGCAATTTTTTGTCTCCACTGATCGTAGCTTGTTAGTGTCTCGCGGCCTTTTGTCGTAGTAAATTAATTACTTCTCTCGCTCTGAGCGGAAGAAGAAAACTTGAAGAGGAGGGTGAAAATCACAGGGGTTACATACAATCTTCCGAGTTTAAGAATCCTCTCGGTGGGGTTTTATCACCGTAGTAAGCTCTTGGAGTAAAAAGACAGTGGTTACAGATTCGTTTAAGCTGTGATTATCTTCAGCGCACGTTACAGATCAGTGAGACTACATGAATTGATTCTGAAGTGGTGGATAAGCTGTCATGTTCATAGTTAGTAGTTTAGGGGGTTTCTGTTTTTGAGGAGTTGAATTTAAAACAAGGCTGGGGCAATCATATGCCCATCAACTCGTCACGATGAAATGTTTGCAGACTGAGTTGTGAGTTGTGTGTATACACGGGGTCATGTGTGTGTGTCACTAATTGCTTTGACTTTTATGTGAAATATTTTATTTGTTTTTTATTTGTTAATGTTTGATTTAACCCATTAAAGACGAAGCGTATCTGTTTTATATAAGGACTCAGTGCGTACCGCGCTGTAAACACTCTCCACTTCGGTTATAAAAACCAATCTGTTAATGTTTTATAAGGCAAAAGTTGCTGTTTGTTCTGAGATCCGTACAAAACACATAAAGGCAATGTGGGCACCACGTAGAATTTTTTAATGTTAACCCTTTAAAGACGAAGCTTATCTGTTTTATATAGGGACTCAGTGCATACCGCGCTGTAAACACTGTCCACGTCGGTTATAAAAACCAATCTCTTAATGTTTTATAAGGCAAAAGTTGCTGTTTGTTCTGAGATCCGTACAAAACACATAAACGCAATGTGGGCACCATGCAGAATTTTTTAATGTTAAACCTGGTGGTACGTAAAGTTACCGCTAGGCTTTAAAAGGTTAAATGCTGATATTAGTTTTTCCCCCCTAATTGTCCTGTGTAACACGTAGATTTAACAGATTGCCCGTTAAAATAACTTTGTTTCTCAGTGCACTAATCATCACGTAACACAGTTCTTAATTTCTGTGACAGTTATCCGATACATATTTAACGTCGGGTTCCATACTAACTAACCAACTAACTAACTAACTCCATGGAGAAGAGGCCTTCTTGAGAAGCTAACAATTTCTCAGGTAGTCAAGAAATTACCCGTATTTTATGGAACCCGGAGGTTCATTACCGCATTCACAGCAGCCCGCCACCTGTCCCTATCCTGAGCCAGCTCAATCCAGTCCCTGCCCCCATCCCACTTCTTGAATATCCATTTTAATATTATCCTCCCATCTACGCCTGTGTCTCACAACAGTGCTGGAATTTTGTTGGTCGGCTGAGCAACTGTTAGCTTATCGGAGGACCTGTGCTCCGTGGTGTTATATGATACAAGCAAGAGTACCCGCGGTTGTTTGTTGTTGTGATCATAATGTATACAGCATAACTCCAATTATCCGGGATAATCCGGACCGCGAGACGTCCGGATATGCAGAAAATCCGGATAATTGAATTTTTCTTTGAAAATGGGCTACATTGGCAGTTTAAAGCGGAAGAAGTTCTACAAACGGCTATTTTTAGGCTACATATTTATTTACGTACGAATAAAATATTAATGTATAATCCCTTATATGTATTTGACTGTTGGGGGAAAATTTAAATCTTGAAAAAGATGTAGTACAATTAGGCAAATTAGTTCTGTAGAATTCTCGACAAAGTTACCTGATGGCCCATGCCGGTACGGATAATTGGCTGTCCGGATAACCAGCATCCGGATAATTGGAGTTATACTCTAATTGGAACTGAAGTTAAGACATTCAGTCGTTTTATTGATTTGTGGTTCCTTGTACGACGCTGTCTCTAGCCTTGATATGATGTTAGTAGAAAGGCGTAAATTACAATAAGAAGGCAGTCGATGTCGCGGTTAGGTTTATGCTAATTCCTCTTGCACCATCGTCAAAACAAAGTCTCTTATTGCTGTCGCTTTCCCGGGTCTCCTCCTGTGCCCTTTTCTTGCTTCCCACTTTTGAACTCGTTCTGCTACTTCCTATAAAACTGGTTTAAGATTTTAAACACACCGAATTTAAAACCATGTCAAATACACCGTTATAATTAGAACTACTTTTGGTCTTAATTAAAATGTGACAAATTATTTTCCTCTCCTTATGTATTTGTTAGCTTTCCGTGAAGTGAATATCATTACACGTGTCCTGATGCAGGACTTCTTTTATGTATCCCACACGATATAACCGTCGTCCTAATGTACGATACGCCATTTGTTATTTCTAGTAACAATTAGCAAGCGGAACAATAGGCAACCCGCTCTACTCCCTCGTCGTAAGCCGAACGGTTGGAATGCCAGTTTACGTAAATGTTCCCTGTGAAATGGAAGGAGGAGTTAAGTCTGTCAGGTAAATACGGTATTTTGCTTTGCTTGTATTGCGCTGTTGTTAAATGGAAGTGAGGGGAAATTGGACATTAGGGATCCGGAGAATCCGGTTGTAGTGCGAGGGATGATTAAGCGACTGTACTGTGCTGTTCTCACGTTATGATGGCGAACGGCTAAGAAGATTAAATTAAAACTGATCTAACGTCTTTTAGTTTTAACTTGAAAAATAACCGCCCCATTTCATTTTTATGCGCTGCTGGTTCTCTCTGTCTTGTATCCCAATCTTCGTCTGTCTGTCAGCAATGTTACCTTTTTGTCCGTTTTCGTGAACACATCATCAGTTTAGTCAAGGATCCACTTGTTCTTCGATCCGTATCGTTATAATGGTGTTACATGCTTATAGTCTTAAATATTTAAGCATAAATGTATGCCTTGTGTCACTGCATAATGGTACCCATTCCTTGTATCTCTCTGAAGGAGAATTACCTAGAATTAACTAAATAGATGATAATTCGCAGGTTTGTATAATATTTTGAATAGATGGAATAATTGTGTGTTAGACTGTTGTGTGTAAATTGGTTGACGTGAATTACGGTAGGCAGGGATGCATTCGGCTGAGTCATTAGTACAGTACCTCAGCCCGGTTTTATTGAGGTTAAAATTGTTACTGATTTTCGTTTCGTAGTCCTGACCTCTTCTACCTATTCACAGTAGGTGTCGAGGTTGTTTATTTTCACTTGATCACACTCAGACACACCACACTCGGTAGGACTCCTCTGGACGAGGGATCGGTCCGTCGCAGAGACCTCTACCTGACAACACAGAAACACTGCACAAGAGACAAACATCCATGCCCCCGGTGGGATTCGAACCCACGATCCCAGTAAGCGCTCGGCCGCAGACCTACGCCTTAGACCGCGCGGCCAATGGGATCGGCATTACTGATTTTAAAAAGTATAAATCACCGGCAATTCAGCACTTTCTACCATAAATGGTGGAAGCAAGTAGTGGAAGCATTGGGGGTTATGTTCTGATGTTCACTAACTTGTTACCGTTTGGGATGAGGAAGCATTGCTGTAAAACAGGGGTATTCAACGCGCGGGCTGCATGCGACCCTCCGAATGTTTTTGTGCGGCCCTCCTAACAGATTTTTAATTTTGAGTGTAAAAAGCATAATTCAAATAAATAAATGTTAAAGGAAAGTCATTCTGAAATATTTTAACATTTGTATTAAAATTTAAATTTTTTTTGTGTTTTATATATGACATCTTGTTTAATGTCGCAGTAAATACTGCAAGTGTATGGTAGGGAATGTTCGCAGGGTGGGGGGAATAAGTAAATAATAATAAAAGTAAATAATAAACCATTAATTAATAAATAAAGTAACAAAACCATCCTATGTATGTTTATGTAGGGAAATATCAGTGCGCATGTACTGCAATAATATGCAAACTGTACTTTATAAAACGTGAATGCGGCCCACTAATCTTTCTGCCATTAAAATGTGGCCCTTGAGCAAGTAAGGTTGAAGACCCCTGCTGTAGAAATTGAAGGTACGGGCACAGACACTCCCCGGCTTAGGCAATAGTGATGTTCCGGAAGTTCAGCGGAACTTGTAACTGACTGTACCTATGCTTAGCTGTATATGTGCGTATATACAAGGCAGTACCATTGAAATTCAAACTCCCAGCACACTGTAACCTGACGGGCAGCAGCGTGACGGTCCCACCGCCTGTTATCGCTCAGCAGTATTCTTCCGCCATTGCGCTTTCATTCTCGCATGGAAGAATTCGGCGCACGTTTAAAAATGTAATTATTTCAATAGTAACAAATGTTGTTATAATCTCAGGACCGCTGTCAGTGAGTTCATCTTCCGTTCGTCACAGTAACATAATGTTGACAGAAGAACCAAGCGCTGGCTGTACAAGCGAGACTTCCTACGAAGTTACGCCACTTTTCGGGGCCCTTGGAATAACCGTGCCCCACCCCCGCCCTCCACCAAAAGTACGTGGCTGACAAGATTGTGAACCCACTGGTCTAATGAGCGCCTAGTCATTGGCGTACCATGCCAACAACGGTTGAGTTTGTGTTTCTTTTCACCATCCCTGAAGTAAACCAGTGTCTTACGTAGCGTGTTCCCACGAGGGCATCGCAGGGGTGTCGGTTACGGAAATACGTCGCTGGTTTCATTACATGGCTTCTTGTGTGACGTGCGGGTCAAACATCGGAGAAGTGACACTGCGTTAGACTTGTAACGCGAACATCCTGAGAAGATTTTGTGTTGAAGAGTGGAGGGTTGTAAGCAGGTTACTTTTTGGACGAACACCGCAGGCTGTCCACATCAACAGTTCTTGCAGCTCTTCCTTATTCCCTGCAGATTGTCGCAACTGGTCTCTTCAGCATGCGACTTGTCAGCCCTGGGATTGCATTTGCGTGTCGTTGGACGTCGATGCAGCAGCACTTTTTAGATTCCTGGAATCTTTGAATTTTTCCAGCTGCTTGTAGTCAGTGACAATCAGTCTATTTGTACATGAAGCTTTCGACAGCAGTTGCTTCGACTTGATAAGTAATAATACTTCATCAGAAAGTTAGGCTACATACACATTGTCCTATGGGCCAAAGTGTCGGTTGTTGGCCTCCTGGCTGCGTATCAGTCTTGATCGCAACACGTTTTATTGCATGCAGCTTGCTTTCTACTGCCTTATGGATGTCACATTCTATATGTTTGTCCCAAATGGCTCTATAAAAGGTTGAGAGGATATATGACTCGAATGAAAAAGAAAGAGAGAAGTATCCTAAGTGGAGATAGCTACATACAATCAGGTTAAAAACTTCTTGTGTTTTGTTAATGCCGCTAGCAGGTTTATCTTCCTTAACACTGCTAAGAAAAATTTCATCCTTTGTGTTGTGTTGTAAAAGTAGGAGGGTCTTTGAAAATGTCTTGCCTCGTTTGAAGCAGCGTTGCCATTGTGACAGAATCTTCAAAAGCAGTTTTCTTAATGAATGAGTAACATATTTCATGTGCCAATTGATGTACTTCTTTTTCATGCAGTTTTTTTTTTGCTTCTGTTACAGCGAAGATTTGCAGAAATGCTCTCCATAGCTCAGCCATTTCTGTCTGTCTGTCTGTCTGTCTGTCTGTCTTAACCCAACAAGCGCCGAACGGACTTTCATACAATTTTATGTTGTGGAGTTCTGCGAGGGTTCGTCGATGTGTTTCATATCCTGACTGTAGTCAAAATCGGAAAACAACAGCAGGTACTTTGCATGCATCTTTGCAGACCTGTCGCGCGTACTACGACAGTATCATATGGCGTATGGTAGTGCTTATACGTACTTCGAACGAAAGGCAATTACGTAGCCATTAGACATGTTCTGCGCGTCTGGTGCTTTCGGAGAGACGTAATTACATACAAGGAGTTTCCGAGGGACCTCAAAGCCTACTTTTATATTACATGGCCATATTATTATTATTATTATTGTTGTTGTTGTTGTTGTTGTGTCAGTTTTGCGAGGAATGCATTCGTACAGCTTCTTTGTACGTTGATTTGTAGCATATAATGTCCAAATTTACCATTATAACTGCTTATTTGTTGAGCTTAAATTTGATATTTTATCGTGAATGTGTAGGTGTCTTCAAGAAGTAGGATGGGGACATGGACTGGATTGATCTGGGTCAGGATAGGGACAGTTGCGGGCTTTTGTGAATGCGGGAATGAACCTTGGGGTTCCATAAAATGTAGGGGATTCCTTGACTGGCTGAGGAACTGTTAGCTTGTCAGGAAGGACTCTGCTGCATGGAGTTAGTAGGTATGTCGGTGATGTCCCCGTGTCAAGTTTCATGCACATGGCTCCAATGGTTCATTGATAAAATTCTGTTTGAAATCTGCACCCTTCTAAGATATTACGCAGCGCCCAGTGGTGATCCTGTACTGACGTTTCGGGACAGTCGGTCCCATCTTCAATGGCCCTTGAAGATGGGACCGATATGTTGTCCCGAAACGTCGGCAAAAGCTTATCACTCGACGCTGCGTAATATCTTACAAGAACACAGATCTCATCAACGCCGCGGCAGAAGCCTGAAATTGTGGAACATTCTGTTCGTTCGGCAAAATTTTGTTATATTCTTCGTAAATAAAGCAGTGCGTTAAGTCATAATTTCAGAGACGCAGGGGTGTTACAAGTGCCCATAACACGCAACCTTGCCACATCTGTTGGCTAAAATGAAAAAGTTGTGTTTCATTGCGACGTTTTATATTTTCACTGCGGCGTTGCTGAAGATTCATCTGTCTGGGGTGTGATGCTGTGACGTTGGGCGCGTATTTCCCGACGTTTCGGATGATCCTAATGCTTTCATCGTCAGGGTCAAGCATAATATCTGCGCTTTTCTTGGATATTGCGCAGCGTTGAGTGGTAATCCTCTGCCGACGTTTCGGGACAACATATCGGTTCCATCTTCAAGGGTCAAGAAGTCCAAAAAGAAATGAAAGTTTGGACTTCTTGACCCTTGAAGATGGAACCGATAGGTTGTCCCGAAACGTCGGTAAAGAATTACCACTCGACGCTGCGTAATGTCCCGGAAGAGCGCAGATCTGATCAGCATCGCGGCGGAAGCCTGAAATCTTTCTTTCTTCTTTCTTAGTTCTTCCTTCTGCCACCTACTTGTTCACAGCAGGTGTCGGGGGTTTTTGTGATTCCATTTGATCGCACTCAGACACACAACATAGTCGGTAGGACTCCTCTGGACGAGGGATCGTCCCCGTCGCAGAGACCTCTATCTGACAACACAAACACTCACAACAGACAAACATCTATGCCCCCGGTGGGATTCGAACCCACGATCCCCGCAAGCGCTCGGCCGCAGACCTACGCCTTAGACCGCGCGGCCACTGGGATCGGCAAGCCTAGAATCAAGGGTCAAGAATTCCAATTAGAATCCTTAATTAATCTGTCACTTCCGTCGGTGTAATTGTAAATACATTTCTTTTTAGTGACCGGACTTACGCTTGTGTGGACGGTGATATTTGATTATACAGTATTTGGTTTGCCGCTGGTGTTGATCACATGGCAAGGTACGTGTTGAAAGTTGATGTGGCAACGTTGAACTCTAAGAAATGTTAGGCCACCAGAGGGTAAGGGCGCGTTTCTTGACTAGAAAGCCAGTCAATAAAATCATTAAGGGAATGGTGTCGGGTCGTTCGGCTTACGAAAGAGCTGTTTTCGGTGTTCCTGTATGACTTCGCATACCCAGGTGTCGTGTCTCGCTTTCAGAAGTGGGAGATTAAGGTTAGGTATTATTGTTCAGGGGGCTTATGAGGGGAGGGGCAAGTCTTTTGAAAGTAACTTCCAACTGGAGTGAGAACTGGCTGGACTCCACCCGCTGACACGGAATTGTAAACTCCAGGGTTCCTTGCATCGTCTTTATATCTTCAAAAATTGCCACCCTTTTTATGTTGGAGAAGTCCGTAGCTTAATCTTTGCTTTGTGCCATCTGAAGGTAGGCTTTGCGGGTGTCTCAATTACAGAGTCCAGCTTTTTGACTTTCTGTCTACTCCTTGATAATACCAGTGGCAGTTTCTCTTTATTGACAAACGTTGCAGCTGAGTCAACTAGGTGGGATTATTGAAGCAATGCAACTGTTATAAAATAATTGTCCTTACTGTATTTCAATGTGTTACGTGACTTATTTGCCTGTATTGCTCAGACGTATTTAAAAAGATTTAGTAATTGAATATTTGTGGGTCGGGATAGCTTAGTTGGTAGTTACAGCTACTCCATATGGGTTGGACGCTCCGGGGATCGAATGCCGGTGAAGGCGAGATTTTCCGCACCCGTCCGGACCGACCCGGGGGTCCACCCAGCCTCCTATAAAAAGGGTACCGGCAGCCATAGGCGTAACTTGGGAGGCAGGGGGGTAAATGCCCCCCGCCCCAATATTTTTTTAACCTAGGGATAATTTATTTGGTTATTGAACTGAATAATGATAAATAAAAAATAGATAGAGAAAATAAAATTAAAAACTTACGTTTTATGGGGCCAAATGTCCCCTCTTTCAAATTTGACTCCTTTGTAAAATAGAGTTCCTAATGCCCATGGTCACTTTGGCCCCCCATCCCTCACCCACCCCCAGTGTTAGCCAACTTAGGCATATGCCGGCAGTGGCCGGGGTGTGGCCTTGACCACCCACCCCATCTAGCGCCCAGGTTAAAGAAAGAGTAGAGCTATACCTCTACTCCCCCTCGGGGACTTCACGGCCTGTTCTAGAGTGAACGTTACCTGTCACTCTACCAGCCATGTCACAGAGACCCTGGCACAGGTTTTTCTCCTAGTACTTCTGTTCTTTTCCTTCTTATTGTCGTTCCACCATTGCTTCATGCTCGTCCGTCTGCTTCCGACGCTCTATAGTCTCAGCAGTTGAGAACGTCCTTAAACACCTCACTCTACAAATTACCTGTTAGTCTATGTCTCCCCTCAAAGCCTTTGTTAGCGCGTGCTTATGTTAGAACCCAGATGCCGTAACACCGAAACTGTATAAGAGCAAATTATTAGAGGTAATTGTATGCCGTGATTTGTAATTCATCTTGTTTGTTTTGTGCGGACGAGTGCAGAGTCACGGACCTGCCCACGTAATTTCAGTACTCTGGACAACAGCTTGCCGAAATTACCGCCACTGTGCTGTTAGTGTTCCCCTTTTTAAGCGTTTAGTTTCAGTCATCTTGACCCTTTAGAGACTAATTGTTACTATATAGAGGTGCGCACCTAGAATTTTTCCTTGGAGGGGGGTGGAGGGGGGCTGACCCTGAGGCCATATACAATTAATGTGTGATTTTAAAAACTGTGTTGTAAAAATCATATTGTAAGTACAACGTGACAGTGTCTGCAACTGCATTTATGTACATACAAGTAAAACTAAATGTTCCATGGCTTAAGCACAGTGTCTTATCTTCTTTTTTTTTAATTTTATTAATTTATTTTTCAAAATTGTAATGTAGTAGTCATCAGCCGACTTCAGTGGCTGATTTTGGGTGGAGGCGAAATCGCGTTAAACATTTGATATAATATCTACAAAATCTGTGTTTTTTAAATTTCAGTTTTGTGGGCTTGGGGGGGGGGGGGCGGCCCCGGCCCCCCCCCCCCCCCCCGGGTTGCGCCCTTGACTATATATACCACCAGCTTTAACATTAACAAATTCTACGTCCTGCCCACACAGTGTATTTATGTGTTTTGTGTGGATCTCAGAACAAACAGCGATTATTTCCCTATACAGCATTAACTGATTGGTTTTTATAACCGAGACGGAGTGTGTTTACTGCGCGGTACGGGCTGGATCTTTATATGCCGGTCAGGTTCATGCTAGTCTTCAAACGATTAGTGTGCCTTGTGGGATGTGAAGCTGTGCACTTCGTTCAACTGGGAACTAGCAGAGTCCATTCTTCTGCCCTGAAAATGCAGAGAACCTTCTTTTGGGAAACGGCGTTTAATTTGTCAAAGTACACGGCTTAAAATGCTAGAAGACGTTCCTATCCACGTTTAGAGTGGTGAGAACTCAACACCTCTCAGCGAAAAGCGTGTACTCAGATGAAGGCTTTGGTGTTTTCAACGTCATTAAACGGCTGACATCGCGTAGTTTGAGTTTCAGTTTGTAGCTGCTTTCGGATCATTACGCTTTACTGTCAAGTTTATTACGTCAGCAAGTGAGCAGAATTGTGCATTCTTATCGCGAGATGTCCTCAGTTTGCTACATTAACTTGAGTGGCCCCATCACGTCTCCACAAAGCAAGCAGTAGCACATGTACTGATCTGTAATCGGGCAGTGTGTAATCCGCACGGTATCCCAGGCAGTATGAAGTGATTCTGGTGGCATCAAGGTAGCACCCAAGGGGGGTTGGGAGCCTGCCGGGCTACAGCCCCCCTCCTAAAGCCCCGAAACCGAAATTAAAAAAAAACACACAGGTTTTGTAGCTTTTATGATATAAAATTTTTACGTGATTTCCCCTTCAGCCGAATTCAGTCACTGGAATCGGCTGATGGCTAGTACATTAGAATTTCGAAAAGTAAATTAATAAAATCAAAAGACAAGAAGATAGGACACTGTGACTGAGTCATGGAACATGCAGTTATGTTCGTATGTATATAAATGCAGTTGCGGGCAGTGTTATGTTGTGCTTACAGCGTGATTTTTAGAACATAATTTTTAAAACCAAACAAAATATATATTGCCTCAGGGTCAGGCCCCCCCTCCCTCCCCCAAAGAAAATTTATGGGTGCGCGCCTGGGTGGTATAAAGCGCAGTGTTTACTGTACATACCTCCTTCTCTAATTTTTAGAATGTCTGCATATTGACCACAATTTATGTATGGATTTCGTGTGATTATAGTAGGCCTTTGTAATTGGGACATACTTTGTCAGAAGTATGAAATGAAGCTGCGAATGTTATCTACAGGGGTATCAGTACTTTAGGGCGTTGTTTTGGTCCGGATTTACTCTAATTTTGCTTTGGTTTGCACTCACGCACCTACACACACGTGGCCAGGCCTTGTTTTAGTAGTTAGTACTTGTAGTTGCCATACGCCGTGTAGCGTGCCATCCCTATAGAAGGCCTGTGTTGTCCACGTGATGCTGTTGATACATTGTCTTTCATAGGGGACGGAAAGTTCCTAACCCCTCTTCCTGATCAGTGGTTGTCTGGAACAAAACGAACATAAGGGTGGAAAGGTTGTGTCTCTCCCTCCCTTGATCCCGTGCTACAAGGAGGCAAGGATGAAATGAGTCAAAGATGATCTACCCAGCTACAACTTGCTGCGTTTCTAAGTCTCTGTATTCTCGCTTTGTAGCAAATAAACACCATACTCCTCTGTTAGACTATTCCGCGATTACACGAACTGAACTGGTGCAAATTAACTTTTTAAAGCCTAGCGGTAACTTTACGTACCACCAGGTTTAACATTAAAAAATTCTACGTGGTGCCCACATTGCGTTTATGTGTTTTGTACGGATCTCAGAACAAACAGCAACTTTTGCCTTATAAAACATTAAGAGATTGGTTTTTATAACCGAAGTGGAGAGTGTTTACAGCGCGGTACGCGCTGGGTCCGTATATAAAACAGATACGCTTAGTCTTTAAAGGGTTAAGCCGGAAAAAATACAGTTGTGTTACTTAGGAAAGGTCGCTGTGAGTGAGTAGAGTATCTGGGGGCTATCTGTTGTCTTCATTTTAGAAACGCTGTACCCTGTAGTTCCGAATAATGGTTGTGGATGAAGTGTTTCTTGTTCTCCTTTTGACTCCGATTTCTTTCTTTCTCTCTCTCTGACCCCTCCCTTTCTCACTCTAGTAGAAGTTTGTTTTCTTTTAGTCGGGCCCCTATTCGGCCCCGGTGCTGGTCGCTGTGGGTCCGAAGCTCTCGGCCTGGGTTTCGGGCTTGGCCTGGGTTTCGGGCCTGCGTACCGCTTCGCTGCAGCCAACCCTGGGCTCGTCAAGGGTCGTTACCTCCTATTCGACCAAGGTAGGCCCGAATACCGAAATCTTCTTATTCTTCTGCACAACTTCCAGTTCTGTTTTCTCATTAACCTGGTTTATTTTCTCCCTTATTCCTTGTCTTGTTGGCCGTTTGGGCGAAGGTGGAATTCTTACTCTTTCTGTACTGTTTTTACTGTTCTTGATGTTAATAATGTTTCATTTACGTAGTGGGTGTGACTTCTATCTCGCTTGCCTCTGGCAGATTTCCTTCTTCCTTTCACGCTCTGTTTCAACTGTCGTAACTTGGAGGCTTTCACTGTTCTGGGATGTTACGCGGCGTAGGTTAGTAATTGGGTACCGACGTTTCGGAATATCCTGCCCGTCCCATCTTCAAGCAGTCAAGATGGTACCGATAGGCTGTCCCGAAACGTCTGTAATAAACTATTATTGTACTCCGCGTAACGTCCCAGAAGAGCAGAGGTCTGTCAACTACACCGTGGCGAAAGCCTGAAAACTCGTATCGTGGCTCTCCGTTTATGGTATCAGTGATGGGTGTATGGCAAGGACATTGCGCAGTGAGTTTTCACGTGTATGTCTGCGGTTGTGTTTCTGTGTTGTACAGTCAGGGCTGTGGAGTCGGTACACAGAAGCTCTGACTCCGACTCCTCTATTTTTAAAACTTTCTACGCCGAATCCGACTCCTC
>BLKM01004102.1:0-46707 GCA_013340265.1 Coptotermes formosanus | reverse complement strand
GTGAGCTGGTAGAATTGAAATGCTTCCTCTATTTTTATGGCAATGGGAGTCAGTCCTGTCAGTATGCAGAGAGCTTCATTCGACACTGTGCGGTATGCCTTTGCAATTTTTATATTTATAAGCCTTTGTACCCTTACTAGCTTAAATTTGTAGCTTGCTTTGTCTAGGGCTTTTTTCCACACTGGTGCTCCGTACAAGAGGAGAGGCAGTATTCCTCCTGTGTAAATTGTCTTCAGGGCTGCATGTTTTAGCCCCCAGTTAAGCTTTGCCGATTTGGATAAAACAAATATCAATTTGGTACATTTTTCAACCATATAGTTTATGTGTTCCCTAAAGGTAAGGTTACCGTCAAATATTATGCCCAAGTATTTCAAACTGTGCACTTGTGGCAAAGGTTTGTCATTCAAATATATTTCAAGTTCTTTTCGTTCTTTTCGCTTCTGTCATGTCATTAACATTACTTTTGATTTTTGTTCATGAAATCTAATTTTGTTCTCTTTTGCCCATGCTGAAACTTTGCTCAATTCAACATTAGCAATGTTCTCTGCTTCTCTAATGGATTCTGCTTTTATCAAAATTACCAAGTCGTCTGCAAATGCTACTGTTTTCGTATGACTGGTGTATCCCAAGTTAAGTAGGGAGTTATACTGGATATTCCAAAAACCGGGTCCGCAGCATGACCCTTGTGGACAGCCTTTGGTAATTTTCTTTTCTATTCTACTGCTGTTAATTGATATTACTGCTCTTCTCTCTCTAAAGTAGTCTTGCGTGAGTTGGTAAAGATTTTGGGGGCATTTGGCGTCTCTCAGCCCCTTTAGTGGCCGGCCACCAGGCCGCGTCGAATGCTCCCTTAACGTCTAAGCTGGCCATGACGACTACTCTCCCTCTTTCCAATTCCGGTTCTATGAATTGCTTCACTGTCATAGCTGCATCTCTGGTGCTCTTTTGAGGAGTAAATCCGAATTGGTTGTCATTTAAAAATTCAATTTTGTGTACATGATGCATAATTCTGTTTATCAGTAATTTTTCCAGCACCTTACCTCCTATGTTCAGCAGACTGATTGGGCGATATTTGGACGGGTCTAAGCTGTCTTCTTTGCCAGGTTTGGTGATTGGAATTATCTTGGCTATCTTCCAGTTTTTTGGGAAACATCCTCTTTTCAAGCATTTGTTGTAGATGGAAGTTACAGTTGTGGGTATGCTTTTGAAAACAAGTGTTAAGATTTCACTTGTGATTCCGTCTGGCCCTGGTGCTTTCCTGGACTTGAAGCCTTCAATAATCTGCCTGACTTCATCCTGGGTAAACTCTTTGTCGTCAGTGGTTTCGATCGGGTGGTCTGTTAGCTTCCGGGTGTTTACGTGATGATCTGTGTCGTCTTGGGTATTGTCTTCTGGAATAATCTGTTCTATCATAAGTCTCAACGTTTCTATGATATTTGCTGTTTTTGAACCGTCTGGTTTTTGTAGCGTAGTCAGCGTTGCCTTATTTCGTGTTTTCCCTGAGGCAAGTTTGTATGCCTCATTCCATGGGTTGCTCGGAGATGATGTGTTGCAGTATTGTTTCCATGAGTTTATTTTCTCTTTCCTAATTGCCGCTTGATACTTCCTTTTCCCTTCGATGTACTGGTTCTTTCTATTCTCCCTTAGTTCTTTATTGTTTAGTGTTCGTTGGTATCTTCTTCTTAGTGCATTTGTCCGTTTCCTCATTACCTTGAGAGCGTCCATCCACCAAGGAACTGACTTTCCCTTTGGAGTAGTGTTTGGTGATTTTAAACGTAGACACGTGTCCTTGCATGCTGACTGTATTGTTTTGTCAAATTTCTCTATAAATACACCTATGTCTTTTTGTTCTGTCAACCTCGTGTTTAGTTTCTCATCTATTTCTGCAGTATTTCCCTCATTGTTTTCAATATGAAAATTCTTTGCTATTAACTGGAGTAAGTTTTTGTTATGTTCCGCGTGTTGTTGTTCTTTTATTATATAGCGTGTTCCTAAAAAATTGTATATTTGTGCTTTGTCGGGGGCGAAATTTAGGTTAAATTTTATAATATTATGATCTGAGCAGCTCTCTTCTTCTCATATCTCCCAGTCTTTTATGGCTGCCAGCATCTGATCATTCACAATGGTTAAATCTATATTGCTGCAACCCCTGCTGTTTTGAAACGTTGTCCTTGCGCTGTCTTCATTGATTATGTGCAATTGGTTACTTGCAAAAAACTCCTCCAGCAATTTACCCCTGGCATTAGTCATCACATCATGCCAAGTTGTTGATCGGGAATTACTATCCATCGCTATAATAAGTTTTGCTCCTTTAGTAAATTTTAAAATCTTTCCCAAGGTTTTTATATTATTTTCCATTGATTCGCTGTAGTCCAGATAAATGCTGGCTGCACAAAACTTGTTTGTCCATTATCTATTTCCAAAAGTACCACGTCATTATCTGACAGTTGTGCGATGGGAAGAGCATCAATTGTGTTACTGGGTATTACAATTGCTGCCCTGCTTTTCCCTTCTCCAGAGGTGAATGTTCTATATCCTTTGCTAATCCCTATCAGTCTATTTTGGTATAGATAAGGTTCTTGTATTAGTGCTATCCCTATTCTCTCTGTGGATATTATCTGCATTAAATTATCTGTCGCTGCCCTTGAATGTCGTAGGTTTACTTGGTTACATCTTATCTGATGTAGTGCGTAGGTTTGTGTTTCTGTTTTCCTTTGCGTCTGTGGGGTCGCCATGTTAGTAGTCCGTGTTTTACTTGTATTTTTCTAGCACCGCCAGCAGACTAGGGCAGTTCTCATCTAGGGAAGAGTGAGCAGTATCGATTTGGTTGGTTTGATGGTGTTTATTGTATATCAAGCAGTTGATGCATTTGTGTTCTGATTTGGTGGCCTTGCATTCTTTTAGTTTGTGGCTCCCCGCGCACAAGGGGCACGTTTCCTCCCCCTTGCAATCTCGAAAGTTGTGGTTATATCTGCTGCAGCGGAAGCACCTTGTAGCTACCACGTAGTCGTCGACGTTGCAGATTGCCCATCCCAGTTTAATTCTGGCTTACATTAGTTTCTTTCGGGTTCCAGAGTCCACTTCTATGACTAAGCTTCTTGTTTCCTGCTTTGTAGTGTAGCAAAATTTTGCCCTAATGTCCCCCTCTTTTAAGTCCAATTCTGGGTTTTGTACTGTAAGAGTGTCTTCAACATTTTCCAGGGTTATGTCCTCAGGGATGTTAAGCAAAACTAATCTCGGATTTCTTAGATTCTGAATATTAATCTCAAATTCTTCTCCACACTTTTCCCCGATTATTTCCCCTAGTGTTTCTATTTCGTTCTTACTACTTGCCTCTATCATAACTCTGCCGTCTCTAAGTGATTTTAGTGAGGTGATCCCCACTTTAATTTCTGTAGGGTTCGCTTTCGTCTTCAATAACTTTTTCGTCATGTCGGGGGGTTGGTTAACTTTTGATCGGAGTGTTAATCTGTATTTTCTTTCTGCACATCCTGCAACTACCCTGGAGTAAAGCTTCCGATTACTGTCTTGAGATGTCAGCACCTGTCTTCTAGTGGTTCTTGGTGGTTCCCATTCTCGGAATTTAGATATTTCTGCGTGTCTCGTAGCGGTCACACTCCTATATGGGTCAAGTTCCGTCTTCACTGTGTTGATCTCTTTTTCCATTTGTTTGTTCTGTCTAATTTTCTCATCAATCATTCCTTTCATTTTATTACAGACATTCCTCAGTGTGCTCACTCTTTCGAAGATAGTCCTCTTTGAGTTCTTTTCTCATATTCCCGCTTTGATCTGCAGTATTCACTATCTTGTTCAGAGCGTTCTCGATGTTCTGACTCACCTCGTCGGCCATCTTGCCTCCTCCATCCGTGTGTGTGTGTGTGTGTGTGTATGTTTGTATGTATGTATGTATGTATGTATGTATGTATGTATGTATTATGTATGTATGTGTATGTCTGTATGTACGTATGTATGTATGTACGTACGTGTGTGTGTGTGTATGTATGTATGTATGCATGTATGTATGTATGTATGTATGTATGTATGTATGTATGTATGTATGTATGTACGTGTGTGTGTGTGTGTGTGTGTGTATGTATGTATGTATGTATGTATGTATGTATGTATGTATGTATTATGTATGTATGTGTATGTCTGTATGTACGTATGTATGTATGTACGTACGTGTGTGTGTGTGTATGTATGTATGTATGCATGTATGTATGTATGTATGTATGTATGTATGTATGTACGTGTGTGTGTGTGTGTGTGTGTGTGTATGTATGTATGTATGTATGTATGTATGTATGTATGTATGTATGTATGTATGTATGTATGTAAGCTCTTTAACAGCACCACGTACAATACCACTGTTCTAATAACAAACGGAATGATCTAGTATCGGATGGTTATTCACGTTACAGGCAAAATGTGTTAACAATGAGAAATAAAAACGCATATCCTATGTGCAAATGGCTTTGGTTCAGCAAATCAATCAAATGCTTATTGTGGTCTGATCACCAGAGAATTCGACCTTAGATCGCCAGAGGCAGTTCAGGCAAGAAATAGCCATGCTGCAGTCTGTGGGCCGTCACCCACATATCGTGTCTCTCATTGGCTACTGTTCGCGCGATGGTCGGCTGGAACTTGTGGTGGAGTTCTGCGCACATGGGGACCTGCTTAACTTCCTGCGGAAGGTAATTTCTTTTGAAGCCCGAAACTTCACTCTCAGTTTAGGGAAAGTCCTTGACTCTATCCTTCCTGATACATGCCGGTACAGTTCACAAACACACAGGCTGTTATTACAAAATATGTAATAATATCTTTCTACCTATTAAGTCAGCCCAATGTTTTTAATGGAATGTTTGCCAAAAAAAGTGTGAGAATTTCTAATTTATTTTTGTATGTTCCGACAATTTAATTCTTCTTTAATGGGGACAACTCTCCGCATAAACACCATTTAAAAAGCACAAACCGCGAAGGGTTTGGACGTGACAGGAAACAGTACTTCCTTCTGGGATATGAAGTCGTGTAACGAGTAGAAATTCACCGACGTTTCGAAAAAATGCTTTCTACGCCTTGAGGTAGATTGAAATCTGAGGATAGTGGCACGACCTTCGACAAAACCTCTCAATTTTGTACTACACTAAATGGCGTCACATTCCGTAAGAGACGTTCATTGTCTAACTGCGCCACATTTACCACGTAACCACCACCACTAATTACGATGATGACAATAATGACACTGCCGTTAACATACGGGAGCACAGAAACACCTGTCGTAACACTAACAGCGCTTCCCGTCACATACAGGTTGCATTTGTGCGTTCCGTAAGGTTCTCAGAACAGAGTGATTGTATCCTAAACTGTATTAACCGCTTGCTATTTACAACTGGAACGGCTTGTTTTTTCTGTGTTATGGAAACTAAAATTTTTAATTGTTATTTACAAGAACTTCATGTTCAAAAGACTTCACTCTATTAGCTATCTGAATGATTCATATTTAACGCACTAAATTCAAGTATCATTTTCTTATATGCAAATACTTAACATATTCGCAAAGTGCTGTATCCTGCAGTCTTAAGAACCAACTACATGCACATTTTACGTATACCAAAATGTTTAATTATAATCTTACACGTTTCGAACCAATAACTGGTTCATCTTCTGGGATGTTACAAGTTACAATTACACATATAATCGTGCAATATAAATACAGCTTCTGAATATAATGCTTTAAAATACAGCTGTTGTTCATAAAACACAAGTAAATTCCTAAAAATCTTAAAAATTTGCGTTCGCAGCCGCCATCTTTCTGTGCAGTGTTTCCAAAGGTACTGCAATTACGGCGGTGTGTATTACTGTAGGTAGACACAAGTCAGTCTGTCCTCCTACAGTAATTATTGCTGGACTGTGTGTGTGACTATAGCTTGTAACATCCCTGAAGATGAACCAGTTATTGGTTCGACACTTGTAGGATTATAATTAAACATTTTCATATATGTGAAATGTGCATGTAGTTGGTTTCTAACATTGTATGATTCATGACAATGCTCGGTTTGAATAATGTACTCTACCGGCCTTTGGATAACACTTTCACAGAACCTATAGAAATAGTCTTGAATTTTGAGCTACTTAGAAGATAAATGTCCCTGTGTCCTCTAAACGCTTAGTTATGAAATGCCCAGAATGGACCGCTTTACCAAAGTGTACTTCCAACAAACCTTCCCAGTGTTCTCTGTTTCCTGAAAGCCTAAATTTCCTTTTGCCCACGGCCTTCCCTCCGAGTGACTGCTGCCCCTACTGAAGCCACTTTAACTAGGATTAAACAACGTTACGTACTTCGCCTTCTGAGGTAACACATACTTTTCAAATCACAAATTGCATTTAATAAAAGGGGAGACCCGCAGATTTGAAAACAACGGGCAAAAGAAATGACCACAATTCTTAATATCTTATTCCACAAATGCCAGATGTGATTGTCAATATTTTCAAATACTGCTGCAGTACTTATTTCTAAAATATTCGCCTTTGTCTGCCTTAGGATACTGTCAGGCACTCAGATCTTGGCTTATTTACCTCTTGCTCACTACACGACGGCACTACGTGTAACTGAGCTTCAGTGCAATAATTCACTCACCGACATCTCTACTGACAGAACATTTTTCAATTTCAGTTTCCTCACAGTCATAAAATCCTTACGTTTTCCGCAGCGTCTAAGTTTGAAATTTTTTATACTAAAGTTTTTTGTATTTGCTAGGAGTTTGCATTTGAATACATAACCGAGAAACTCATAAATAATGTCCAAATTCCCTCCTGTTTCTATTTTCGCAAGAATCTCAGTCACCAAACCTTACAAAAGGGTCCACTTATAATCTTAATTATTCCCCTCCATTCTGCCTTTCAGGCACATTTGATTCGTACTTTCTTCCTATGCCACGATTCATTTCCAATCCTGCTGTACCTCTCAAAAGGAGACCTTCGGAAACTTACCTAAGTCAGAAAAATCACCGTGGCTTCCGAAGGGAGCAAGAATTACACAAATCCGCATTTATAATTAATGTGCCCTGATTAACCAATCCTACTAGCAATATTAGTGACTAGTGTTACAGTGTTTCCGCCGATTAATAGTAATGCAACACCTCGGCACACAGCAGGATTGTACAGCCTTCAGGTTATCACCTTTATAGAGTGCACAGGCCTGTGCTCCGCCGTGATCAGGGAAAATGATCATATACAGCACAGGGAATTAACGCTAGCTTTACGTTTGTATCATACATGTCTTAAGGCTGGGAATTTAGGCTTAAGCCTAAAATTTAAATTTTTCTCAGATTAAGAATAAAATTTTGGGCACTTGGTGGTGCTGAATATTTTCGAAAGTTTCCTCTCTCTAGCGATTACACCTTTCTATTCTTTACCGACAACAGTTAGACAGCAGGCAGCAGCCCCCTTTCCCTCTGATTCTTCGCCGTAGGTGCGCGGATTGTGTCTGGCAGCTTCAAGGCAATGGACATTTAGAGATGCAGGAAGATAAACATGTCCGTATGCTTATTGAAGCACCACGCCATTTAAACAAATCGACGAGTGGCGGGATGACGCCGGATGACCCCGTGTTTTCTTATTATCAGTAGTTTACGGAAGTAAATTGTTAGCTTCACGCTAAGGCGGACTTACCCTTGGTATAAACTTTCTTTACCCATTGGGCACGAGAGAGAGTTGGTCTCAGAGATGTATATAAGACGTAACAGAGAAAAATATCTGCATTGCTGGGAATGCAGGAAACCTATCCCAATGGGAAGTTTGCCCAAAGGTACACAGATTGAGAAAGGGAAACGTTGAAGTCCTGAGGCCTCCACACGAATGAAAGCGCGTACAGGAATTATTACCAGATCTTGTCAGAACTGTCTGCTTTACCCGCTTCAGGCTTTCCAGTTTCTCTCTCCAATACTGCACTGTAGGCTGTGCTTATAACACAAGAAGCGAACTCGTCATATGACGGATTAACACAATATTAAAGAGCAAATCCACGGCTCTTTCTTAAAGCGTTCGTCATCAGTCGCACTTTAAAGAAATATAAACTTAACCTCTGTTTCTTTAAGTCATCAAATTTGATTACTTTTCCAAAAACCTTACAAGTTATTATTACAGCAGACCCACAGCACACACTGAGACAGGTTACTGCAACTGTTCTATCGTTATGTGCAGGGTGTTTGGGCGCAGGTGGGCCATCACCAAGGCTTTGATCAAAAATGGCAATTGTAAACACGGAGTTTCACAAATATGATCATGTTGACTTATGCGATAATTTGAGATACAGTTATAAAAACCTTAATTAAAACAATGTAATGTTTTATTAATATGTTGGGATTATACCGACGGTGTTTCTTAAAACTGTTGCCTCTAAAGTAAATCAGCTTAGCTTACTGTCTTGACCAAACAGCAGCAAAACAAGATTTCCAGACCAACTGCCTAGCCATATGTCCTACATTCTTACGGTTACTGGGAACTGTGTGCTAACACCCACATAAACACTAACAGTTGAGATTTAATTCCAACCCCATTCAACTGCTGTCGTGTTGAAGATGCATATTGTAGGTGACGTCATCTGTTTATCAACAGGGAGCCCAATACAGTATCTCAGAAACTGAGTGGGCAGTGTGTAGACAGGAACGAACAGTTTCCATTGTGCAATGCTTCCGAATTGTTTGTTTCAGGATATTATTTGAGTAACCGAGCTTCATTGAAGTATCAGCCATACATAAAAAGTTGGAAGTCTTCTATTCGAAGACAATTGCTGTCTGATGTTGGTAACATGTAGTTACATACCGTAATTTTTATTACTACTGGTCGGAATTTTCTTGGGGTTCGGCATTTTTCACGCACTTTGTATATGTAGAGATCATTTTCTTAATAAAGTTTATGCCGCACAATCAGTAGATATTTTTAGAACATCCAGAATCTACCTTTCAGTTTTGAACCGTTTAGTGGTAGTATCGATAATAATATTGTCACAACATTAAAGAAGAAAGTGTTTTATGTATTATAATGCTGTCCCCTCAATTGCTTATGTCACACCATTCCACTTGTTAGAACCTGACACTTTAACCTTCCCTTTAGTTTATACTTCTGTACAGATCACAGGGTCACCTTTTCTGTAGTGTCCTAACTGGGCGTCACCCAGCCTCCCATTAAATGTACTGCGCAAGCCCGTCCCCCGGTGGTAAAGCGGGTGAAGCGTGAATCTGGCCACTCACTCCCTCCTACTGCCGAGTTTAAGAAAGAAAGGAGCAAAGCTCCAGTTTGCCACATGTTTCCATGGCGGGAACTGGGACTATTATTGTACCAAAATTTGAAATAAAAATCGCCAGCAACAAGTACAATCAGTATCGAAACGTAAAGTATTTATAAACACCAAATAGTGTGAACACGTATGAATCTTACATACGGTGGGTGAGTCGTGTAGAATCAATTACCATTGCATACCCGCCCCTGTTCTTCTCCAAACATGATGTCAGAAAACGCTTGATATTGAAGCTGATCCCTTGAAAAGAGACGTTCACATGGAAAGCGGAATATGTAAAATACAGAGTAAATGTGCAGACAGTTATGGCAATACTAATTTAATATTTTCGGTCGTAGATCTTCAGGTATTTTTCATACGCATGGAATAAAAACTAAACGTCTCCAAACAGAATAAATTACGACTGTGGTGTTGCCAGTATAAATATAAATTCCAGCATTAAATGTCTCGATTTAAATTTGCATAATTTTTATCTTGGACTTCCCGTTGTGCTGTATATATTGCAAAGCAGTTTTCAACTGCCATAAATACATCTAATTTGTTATGTTCTGTAGATATGTGACTACATGTTAAAACCAATCAGCGGCCATCCATAGGCTGTCAAAATACATAAAATTAAAATTGGTATAACAAGTGAAATTTTAATTTTTATACATGCTTATGGTCTGAGGATCACCACTACTCGTTAAAACATGTAGCCGCACATCTATAGAACATAAAGAATTAGCTGTCTTGATGGAAATTTAAACTATTCTAAAACCGCATGACTATATTTTAAGCATTTTCCCGATAGGTCGATACTCTTCCCAAGTATCCCAACCAAGCCTCAGAATTATTAACAGTTTAAAAATTAATTATCAATTAAAACATGCCAGGCGGCCTAATCCGTTAGAACGTACGGCATTCATGATAATTATTACTGAAACATAAATAAAAATGTTCGAAAGGATAACTTCGGCAACCACAGAAGGCATTGCTTCTTATTTATAATAAATCATTACTCTCCCTTAATGTATTGCAAGTTTTGTGGGTTAAAAGAACTGGTCCATTTCAACGTAACTGGCGATGCTTCGAATACCCCAAACTACAAGGCGTGTTAAGTAACGAATGCATGACAAGGAGCCCATGTATCTCCCTAAAAGAAAGGGCAGGAACGGCGCTGTTTATAAAGACTACAATTAATTTCTTACGGAGCTAGATGGCATAATGACTACAGTACGGGCAACATGGCTAAGGAATCATGTTTCAACTGCACGCCAAGGCAAGAGATCTTTCACTTCTCCGAAGCGTCCGGACCGGGACTGGGGCCCACCAGCCAACTGTTCAGTGGGTACCAGGGCTCTTTCCGCGCAAATAAAGCGGCCGGCGACTGAAGCTGACCACTCACGCTAGATAACGCCAAGGTTAAGAATGAGTGGAGCTATAACTCGAACCCCCACATTTGGCTTTATGGCGTGAAGGGACAACTTTGCTTGTCACACCTGACTCCTTATGCCTGTGTACTGCCAACAGCGGGTGTAGACTGAAGAACGGAAAATGCATCAGTGAGACTTTCAGCAGGCAATATCGTGCCAGAAATCTCAAACTGCATCATTTTCAAATATTTTGTAATTTAAAGTGAACACCTGCTTAAGTTCGCAACATTTTGCGAAATTAGACAAGTAGAAAAGACACTTGTAGCCATGCAGATATATATCCAAATATATTTGCTTCATGTCTGGTCAATAAATGTAAAGTCACGGGTGAATTTTCCCTCAAGTTAAAATATTGGTATATATTTTACAAATGGGCAAAAAAACTACACCCAATTATACAGGAAAAATTTAAAGTAAAGAGGAATTTATGTTTCTATTTTAGTAAGACGGTTTAAGTAACGGATGTTGATGAACATATATTTCGTTTCAGAAATGTAAAAGAATGGCAACAGTTCCTGGGGGAACGTCTGCGACCTACAGCGGTAACATCAAGGAGAAACTGACCGATCAGGTGAAGTACTCTGATCTACAGAGGATGGAAAATACAGGCAAGTGTTACAGCCTCTTCCACGTATTAAACAGACAGGCACAATTCACAACAGTGATGCCCTCACGATTCACTAATGCTCACAGAAATTATAATTCACCTCGATTTAAACGAATCCATTCGTGATATGAACCTGACTGCTAGTGTGGACACTCCTCTCCGGACACAGTGAAACACATTTTTCTGCATCTTGACAGGAACGTGACTGTCCCTGTATTGTGTATCGGGTCTAAGGGTTGCCGATACGCTGTGCAATCGAGCGTGCAGACCCCTATACTGACGTTAATGAGCGAGATTCTAGTGACAGTCTGTCAAGTGGGTTCGTATGTTCTATTTTTTCCACAGAAAAAAAAATTTCATTATTTTTGCTGCTTTAAAATATCAACTTGAAAAGACCAGTATATGTAGTACATTTTCAGACTAGTATTGACCGAGTTGGACACTTACAGAATCTCATTACCTTAGAAGTCTAAAACATCGACCAACTTATATCTGACGTGTGTTACAACGCCTCTGAAGGCAGTTCATTTTAAACACAACTTCTTTCCATACATGATTCTGCAAGTACTTCCGCATTTAACAGTTTGACATCTCAATTTGTACTCCAAATAAAATTAAGATTCAGTTTTAATTTTTCGACTCTTTACCAATTAAATTACAAATAAAAAGTTGTAAATATGTAGAGAAGCTTTGCCTGAAATCGTAGGCATTAATGGATCTTGATTCTTTACGGGAAGGTTATGGATATTTCTGCCTATATCAATAATTTTTCAACCTTTTTTTCTCACGCAGCAGTAACAAGAAAAAACATTCAGTCCTACGGGGTAAATACAATTTTCATAACACGCATTTTGTGCCTTTCTAATTTATTTTAATGAGTTGTTTTCAGTAATAGCGTCACCATGTAATGCACTATGGAAATGTTAAAATAATAAAACAGGAAATCGAAAAGTCTTCATGGCTGAGGAGTGCCTTTTGTTATAACTGTAATGTATGTACTAATAATAATCATCAAACCGATCACAGGCTTAGTAATTGTTTCCCAGTGGTGGTAAAATCTCTTGGCAAATATTACTCGTAAAATTGTCCCTTGCTTGCTACTGCCACAAGTCAATTTAATTTCGGGTTAGCAGGTTTGAGGTCCACCCTCTCCCAAAATATTTGCTTATTTCCTTCCTGCTGCCTCCCTTCGAACCATCAGGTAATGAAACTGCTAGCGTCTGTGACGGTGGGGTAATATAGTGACCTCCGCTCGACATGAAACTGAACAGCCGAAATGAACAATTATATATTGCGGCCCCCCGTTCCTTAGGTCTTGCCCGCCCTTTGACGTGTTTATTTCGTCGGCAGTCGCGATTAGACAATAGAGGAGCAGCTGTACTCATATGTGAAAAATAAGGTAGTATTTTGGTATGCAGTGTGCGGCAGAGAAACCTGAAGGTTTTCAAAGCGACATGACACAATGGCGTTTCACCTTATTGTATAACAGTTACTGTCATTGAAGTACTTAATACATTCCAGTCTATGCTGTGTAACGTACGTCTCTCAGATGTCTCCCAGTATTTCTCAAACACTGCTCCAAACTTCCTCGAAGACTTTCCAACATCCGACGACTCATCTCTTCTGGGATTGCTGCAGTTTCTTGCTTTGTTCTCTGCTATAGTTACTCGAAGGTTCCACGCTTAGAGATGAAAATTTATTTTTCACATACTCCTACAAAACCTAATCACAGGCAGAGAGATCAGATGTCGGATGAAAAATATTTCCGCTTCCCTGCTTCTCTGAACAAACACAATTACCGCTAATGGGCGCCTGAAAATCCACTGGAGTTCCATCAGCGTCCTGTCCACAGCGATAAACTGAATGTCTGTTGTGGGATCGCGTCTTTTGCTGTCCTTGCCCTTACTTCACTGAAGACAAGGAAGCAGCAGAAGTTGCTGTGAGATTCGAGCGCGACGTGGAAATGTTATATAACTTCTGTGAACCAGAGTTACGTCATCTTGTAATCGATTTCTCTCCACTGTGTTTCCAATAAGCTGGGGCAACAGCCCATACAGCAGGGGCATCAGTGAGTATTCTTCAGGAAATGTTTCCACAACTGAACTCTCTTCCAGGCGGTGATGTTCAATGGCGTGTGCGTTCACATGATCTCGCCGCCTATGGTTACTGTTTATGGGGCTATTTCAAAAGTACATTTGCCATCTCTAAGCCTAAAACCATCGAGGAACTAAAGCAGAGAATAAAGGAAAAAATTGCGACAGTCCCGGCGCAGATAACTCGTCTGGGTTTGGAAAAACTTAGAGGAAGCTTCGAGCAGTGTTTGAGAAATGGTGGGAGCATCTGAGAGACGTAATTTTAAAAACATAAACTGGCAAATATTGAATTCTTCAATGATAACGACTGTTACACAATAAGGTGCGAAGTCACTGATTATTTCTTTTTGAAAACACTCAAGTTTCTCTGCCGCAATCTGTACTTTATAAACTCTGTTATTTTCTTTTATATACATTAAAACAATTTTAGTAATGTAGTTAACAGCGTTCAAATTGAATTATGAAAAAAATTATAATTCCAAAATGACTGCGCGTATCATCAGACGACCCTTTGCCTGCCGCCAGCAGTAGGCGCACCACCCGTTGACAAGCACCGGTCTATGGGTTTATGAACATTATTTCCATCGTTTTATGCATTATTACATTGCATATGGGTGCCAGTTTCCTTTGGCTTGCATACACACGGCCTTCAGTATACAGTACATTCAGTTATGTTAAGGATACTATATATCGAACACAGGAAAAGAGAACGTTTCCCACTTATCAACCATAAAAAATAAGATATATCAGCGGGAAAAGGGGGTTTCCCAATTTTAGTCAAAAAAGAAGATTCCACGTGGGCTCGAACGTCAAGCGCACCCTTGTCCGCCACAGACACATCAGTTCCTGTTTTACACACCTGGCATTTGGCTTTCCACTTTTGGCAACCCTTTCGGAAACACGAGTACCGTAGTTGCCTTTTGTTCTTCCAGGGATTTATACTTCCTTTTCTCCACTGTAAGAAGGCGATTAAAGCGACTCACGAACTACACAGCGCACAGCATACCGTGCACTGCACTGCACACAATTCAAAATGAAATCCCGGAACCGGGTTGTGCGAGCATGCGTCCGGAACAACCGAAATTGACTCTAAGAATAAGTCTTGAATTTGAAATGTTGTCTGCGACAACTACGAACTCTAACGTACGAAACGACCACCGAAATTTGAGTGCGACTGTTGACAAAGGCCAAAACCCGGACAGATTTTTCCAATTAAAAATACCCCCAGGACACAATTGTGAAGCCTGAAAAGCGGACATGTCCGGGAAACCTCGGACATGTGGTAACCCTAAGTTATGTAGAAGGATGCAGGAATATAATTCGGATCCTTTTGGAATAAAAAGTACTTTTAGGGTGACACTGAAATGATATTTACTGTCCAGTCATATTCCTAGGCCCAATCATTTAATATGTTTAAATTAGTCATAAAATGTTAATTTTATGGTGTCTGACAGGCATAATATATTTGCGGCATCTCCCGTTATTACAACAACGAAAGAAACATTCCGAAATACGTCACACTTGTGCGTCTAATTATGTTGCTGTAAGAAAAGTAATTGTGTTGCAATCGTCACTAGGGGCGGTGCTGTAGACTTTATTGTGGCAAAGAATAAGAAAGCTAATTTAAAACACGACCACAAATTGAGGCGGCTTGTGCAGGCGAAATCTAATCTGGTAGAGGTAAGAAATGAGACCCGAAGCCTGTTTGCCACTGAAGTTGATTTTACACATTCACAGGTTCGTATTTTCTAACATAAGAAACAAATTTTTTTGTTTTAATAGGCTCCTAGAAAGCACAATATTGCAGCCTAACAACCGAACCATTGTTATCAGAGTTCTGTCCAGTTTTTAAAAAAGACTCTTTCATGACAGCAAATTATATTTTCAAGAAGTTTTGTCTTTTTGCGCGCTCCTTGGTAGAACACACTGCACAATAATGAAGGAGTGTACTGTTTTGTAACAAGGAAAGAGCCAGCCCTTTTGAATAAGTGACAGAGGAAACTTACATTCCGGCCTACCAGACTTCAGATATTAACCTTTTAAGGCCTAGCGGTAACTTTACATACGTCCAGGTTTAAAATTAAAAAATTCTACGTGGTGCCTACATTGCGTTTATGTGTTTTGTACGGATCTCAGAACAAACAGCAACTTTTCCTTAAAAACATTAAGAGATTGGTTTTTATAACCGAAGTGGAGAGTGTTTACAGCGCGGTACGCACTGAGACCTTACATAAAACAGATACGCTTCGTCTTTAAAGGGTTAAAATATGAGAGAGAAAGTGTTGCGATTTTTCAATTCCTTAATTTCTGTTTATTTTTGGAAAGATATTCGTTTCCTGACATGCCTCTATGTAGCTAATTATAATTCTGAAGATCCACACATCGTTTTTAACTGAAGCCATGTGCACTTTAAACATTTGACGACACGCTTTCTGTTGGCCAGCTTGTTGAACACAATGTAATAATTTATATCTTATATGGATTTACATTATTTTCAGAAGGACGTGGAACTGTAATTACTTTCACTCCCAAAACAATGAAAGGCGACTCACATACAGACTGCTGATCTTTCGTTTAAGGTTTCTTCAAAACGTGCCAAAGGATTCAAAGAAATATCGCACATGATTACACAGGTGCCAACTCTGTTCTCAGTACAGAGTACTGAGTTCATATTTGGCACTTGTGTACCGCACACCACGATTACAGACAGGGGTTCTTCCCACATGTTTGGAAACAAGAAGGACCTAGATGTTTGCAAACAGATTTTAATCGCTGTTAAAATCAACAATTTTTTAGAACAAAAATTCTAATATTTTAATACACGGACACTGATTTTAGCACACAATGTTGGACACTGAAAAATAATTGTGCTGCAGTTGGGTGATTAATAAACCTATGTAATAAACAGCCGCACGGAAAGTGTACAACATTAAATTTCTCATATATTTTAAGAAAATTAAATATATTTATGCTAAGTGGTAATTGTATATTTCGGGTACCCGAGGTGCATTCTAGTATGTGTTTAAGGAGGCGTGCTGTCATAAGATCTGTTTGATATGATGTGATTTACTTAAGACGGTGCCAATATCTATAATATTTGCACATATTTATATATGACCGACTGTCTCATATCATTTTACGTATAAAACAGAGTAGGCTATAGTTTTTCTGGACACGGCCTCACGTATGGAAGGAACTGTATATAAATGGCGACTGTGTCATAACGTATCTAACACCTTCACAGAATCATTTTATTTTTCATGTCTCAAGCAGGTGGCTTCTCGGACTGCTACAGTTGCACCAGATAAAACTGTTGTACGGCTCAGGTCGTAAAGAAAAGGCAGCTCCACTGATAAGAATGCTGGGCAAGAGAGATAGTCGAAAAGTACATACAGTTCCTTTAATGTAGATTTTTTCACTAAATCATTACTTCTTGTGGGTTCCTATGTACGCGGTAACAGACACGAGATTTGAGGTTCCCACTATGTGACTGGTAACAATTTAACAGTGGATACAGTGTAACAAACGGAAGACTATTCTACCACTTTTACTGCCCTTTGTATTCCTAAAGGCAGACTATTTTCTCGAGTAGCTGAGGGATAACTGGCTTCTCCAGAAGAACTCTGCCTTTATAATTAATACATTTGTCTATCAATACTATTACAAGTCCTGTATTAATGTTATTTATTCTTCAGAAAATGAGATAATTGTGCTAAAAATGTAGTAGTGTGAAATTTACAGGGGCACCGTACTTGTGACTTTGTTCATCAACAGGCCATCATTAGTTTCCGCGGCACCTTTCTAAAGAGACGTGTACTTTGAATTTGCAACGGTGCCTGTGGCACTTGTTTATTTTGTGAAGTACGTGTGAAAGTATAAATTTTAGGCCGGCCATGCTTTCTGTGTAATTGAAGACACATCTCACTTGCACCACACAAATAACGCCCAGTAGGTCATTAGTCCCCCTTACGATCCATCTACCAATAAGTCAATAAAATACCCAAACAATCAGTCACTCAATTAAAAATTTTTACAAAACACACTATAGATTCTAAAGCAGTTAATATACAAATATGAGTGTGTTTCTCTGTGTGATTCTCTGCACGAACTGCACAATACCGACACAACTGCCTCTTCATTTCCAATACAGGTTGATGTATTTCTTGTTAAATTTAAAAGATTTTAGATCATCAAATAGAAGGTGCAGGCTAAGGAACCGCAGAAGCGATTTGGGAAAATATATAAGCGGCTTTGTTCTTAACGCCTAAACAAATGCTGCAATTTGAAGGCTTAAAAACAGAAAACTAACAACAATCGTGCATGTATAATGATGTTCATAAGCTGCTTTTACTGATTTCACAATAAATTCCAAAAGCGCAGATTTTCCGGTTTCTAAATTTCAGTGTTTGTGACCTGACCGAATATCTCCCTTTCACCGATGAATGCAGTGAATATAACTTCTTAATGCGGCCGAAAAATACCCAGAGGCCATGTTAGTTGTGCTTCATTGTGTTAACTTAAGGCATGTGACCTGTAGAATATTGGGCTGCACCAGAACTTGTTTCGTTGTAATGTTGAAGTAATATTTGTATTTAGAAATGACTGTCTTTCAGCTGGTCAGAGAAATCAAACTCTACTAAAACTAAAACTAAAAAAAACTTTATTGCTGTGTTCACCGAAGCTTATGGCTGGATTTATCCTTAGCCAAGTAAGTCCCGTAAGCCTCCACAGTCTGTTGATATATAACACCCACTTTAATATTATATTCGCATATACCAATGCCTCTTGCAAAATGTAATTGAAGCTTTGTGCAAATCCTTCCAAAAGCACCGACCGCCATTTCTCTCTGCTGAAGGCCTCCACTGAGGGCAGTAAAACGGCAATATGACAGGAAATGTTACCTAGCATGCTTGACTAACAGACTGCTTCAGAGTAGATGTTAAATAAGCAAGCGATATTGGGGGAATATTTGGGAACTTACTTTCACAGAGCGCGGCGAAATAAATTCCTGTTTCGTGGCTGTTAACACCACACAGTATCCTAAAATGCTTTTATGAAGCAGGCATCACATGGGTTTAGAATTACAAACTTAATAATTTAATTAACTGGGGTGAAAACCCACAATGTAACATTACTTCTTGATTACACCTGCTGTAAACAATTCATCCTTCCACGGAATCTGTAATGTATTAGAACTTTCATTTAAAAAATCCTTAAACTTGCAAATTTTGAATATAAATTGCTTTCCAGCAGTCCATATGTCCCGTTCATAATATTTTTTGAAGGCGAAAGGGCTTATGTTAAGTCTCTTGATCAGAGCCTGTTCTTGCAGTCATCGCATATCCACTTAAATGCTGGAAGCATTTGACAAAATTGGCCTTTCCTATTTCAGGATAAATTCACTAGGTTAATGCCATAGTTGGTTTTCCTTATTTTGCGTATTTTTGAAGTGTGTGTCGGGATCATATGCGGTTGCCCTAGCTTTTAGAGGTCGAAGGAATCCATTTCATACTAAAATTAGATTGGCCTAACTTTATTCAGTATGATAGATATTTCGAGGTATTTCGGGAAGAATTCGTAAATAATTACTTAACTGTCTTAGGAGAAATATAAATTTAAGACGTGAGAATGAACTGATATAGGCGAAGTTCTCAATATGAAATGTGAATCAACAATTGGCTACGTACCGAGCTTAATTCCCTCTCATATTTGGAACTTCTTTCTACACGCCACACATATTTTGTGGAAAATAGCGAGACCTTAATTCTGCTATTCGTTTACAAATTAAACACTCTAAATAAATTGACATGCTTATTAAATAAAAAGCTACTTACACGTCTGAAAAGTTACGTAGCCTCTACTAGGCACAAGAATCGAATGAAGTTTGTTAATATCACTGAAATATTAAAATAATTTGTTACAAATACGTACGCTTATTGATAATGCAAAAATAAAAAACACTTTTATTTTTAAAACCTTCCTTCAAATGCAACCAGTTCATTAGAAACCCTCACTAATGTTTCGTCATTTGACGGCCACCTACACTGCCCCTTTCTGCACTGCACCCAACCACACGCGGACACACGCACGGTGACTGACATAAGCCTAATAAGTACTGCAACCCCTGAGGGTTTCCGGTGTTCATTCGTCCCTTTAGTGTCATCCCCTATGGGACAAATTATGTACCATTATTACGTAAACCATGGCAAGGTGTATAGGTGCATTTTACAATGCTCCTTATTAAAATACAGTTTATGGTTATAAATACACAGGTATCACGGTTGGCAAACGAACTTCTTTATTTCTCGGTCGGTCCGTAATAAAGTCGACATTTATGCGTTACATTTCGACTGTACGGCGTGCTGAAAACGGAACGCACTTCATATTCGATGTTGTGCAACAAGCTGACGTGCAGAAATAAGTCAGATATCCTTCAACGTACAGGATTGAAGCACAGATGCTTGCACATTTGGCTATATATTTTTCCGTTAGAAGTACAAACTTTCACAAAAGTTAATTCTCTTCTTTTGAAGTTCTCACAATTATAGTTAGGGAGTGCTTTCATAACACGCGAAAACAAAGTGCTAAAGAGAGTACGTGGAACGAACGGGAACAGGTAATATGAAAACGGAGAAAAAACGCAGACAGGAACTTCACAACTTGCACTTTTCACCGAATATAGGGGCTGGGAACGTAGCACGTTACAAGGAGATAAAAAATACACGAAAATTTTAATCTGAAAACATAAAACTGATCTTGCATTCAAGTCACCCTATCAGAAAAGCAGAATTAAACATTTGCCTTCTTACTGCAGGTGACGGCGCAGCTGATAACCAGCATCCCGCAGTGGTGGAGAACCAGATGTGTGAGTTCACGAATGGTGAGTGGTCTCGGACAGAACTGACACTCGAGCAATTTCATTAAACTTTCACATCAACATTTTACAGATGGGTCTCGATAGCACAGACCCTTGGGACAGAAAGTCGTTAACACTTCTAGATTATTCTTTATTTTACAGGCAAAGAGAGACTCATCTACCGTGTCCGTTTGTCCGTCCGTACGTGTCTCCGTACTTGGTTACTTCACAATCAAAGAAATTCTAATGAAATATGCTACTACAACCATTGTGCCACTAGACCTTCATATGTTTCACTTCCTACCGTCAAAAATGTCAAATAGCAATTTAGCAAAATGCACAGTCTCTTCGACTTTATGTGTAACATAACACAGAAACCGCGTGACATAAATATGAACCGAAATTTTCAGTACACGCAGATACTGAAATGCTTCTGTGAACAGCTATAATGGGTAAAGTTTCAAGAACACATGATTCTGCAAAACCAGTTAAGTCAGTGTGATGTTTAAAACTATTCATTTTATCGCAAGTAAACAGCTAAATGCGCCACAATCCGAAGTGTCTCAGTATGTTCAGGAATGGCACGAGTTTGATGAATACGCGTACTTGCAAGTTGACCTAGGTGAGTGCACGAGAATTCCGCTGCAGTAGTGAGGCAATAAGGTGAAATGTACGCTATGTCGCAGAATTTCCCTTGTGATGATCAGCAAATTAGTTAACAATGAAATTTTCTTTCGAACAATGGCTGATTTTGGTCACCCACAAAGTGTAGGTATGCCATTTGTGGACGAAAGTCACTTGGACATCTTAAGAGACCACTTAAATTTAAGCAATAAAAAGGTACCACACAGTTTAGTACTGAACATTATGTGAGCAACAGATATTTGCACACCACATACAAAGAACAAAGAGTTCAGACACCTCCACCATCTGGCATTCAGTGCAGGCCTGTATGTCCGAATTCTGTTCTGCCGCTTGCACCGTTCTTGTAACAGAAGAGTGCAGCTTCACAGGGGATGGCATTATGCGTTTCTGCAACAGACACACCACGTACGTGGGCGGTGTACAGTATACATACGATAAGATCCGGACATAACTGCAATAATTTTCCGTAAACTTGCGGCAGGATACACAGATGATATTCACATTGGTCCTTGGGTCTTGCTAGCAAAATTTACTATAGATTTCTGTGTCTGTTTTTGACCCAATTAAGGTTCAAGCACTCGATGGCAGGAATAGTGGCGATTAGGAAATATTCAACATTCCGTAGGAATTTGCTGCCTGCATGTTGAGAGGCCACGAAGTCCAAGAAGAATCGATTCATGTACCAGAAGTGTGCAGCATTCATGAACACGTTGTGCTGACTTTAAATCTCTCATTTACCTCAATTCCTGCTGGATTTTTCGTTGAACACACAACATCGAAATTTGTTATTACACAATTGTGTGCCCGCAATTTTCAGACTCACGATATGGGAGTGGGTCTACAGGCGTCATCAAGGGCGTCAGATCGGTCAGGGTCCTGCAGCTCCTGCCACGTGGCCACAAATTTAAACAATGGCTGCCATCTTGTGACATTTTACTGTCTTTTCTCCTATTTACTGAAGCAGGCCTGTGGCTCTTCTCCAAGCTTGGTTAGTTCGGTCAGATATGGTGTATTTCTTCAGAGCGTATTTAGCATCGGAACAGAAAGTGATATGATAACTCTGTATGAACTGGGAAGGACGGAAGAGAAAGCGATAATGACTTATTTCGAGATATTCTGATATTCGCCTGGGATAGCCTACGAAGAAAACAGCAAAAAATGCCGCCCGCATTGTTGGCAATCTGGAGGAGGTTAGAACAATTCACAGAAGACGCCATTGTGCTAACATATTCAGCGTGGTAAATTTATAAATCCAGTTCATGTTTAAATGTTGTCGACGCAAGAAAGGATACAACACAAAACGCAATCCTTGTAACTTAAAAAACCTAGACCGACGTATACAATTCTTCTCCCAGCAATGTGCCTACACGCCGAAGAAAACTCACAATTTCAACAATCGATGAACTGTTCACCAGGCACTTTAATGTCAAAGATTTGCATTTGGAACGTACCATTTAATTACTGAATGTAAAAAATGACCCTCAAAAGAAAGACACATGCTTGAGTTGTGCATATATATATATATATCGTCGTCGTCCTTAATGTGGCACTGTCTTATAAAGGTAAAGGTGGCCGGTGCGTAAGCTGACAACCTTACCATCTTGATATAGCGATTGTCTAGAAATCCCAGCAGCCTCAACCTCCTGGGGGTTTAAGGGCCTGTCTAGCCCTATATATTGATAGCGTTAATTTTACCTACCCAAGCACGCTTATTTTCTTCAATGACTGGCTGATTATACTATTGATTTCAATGTTAACTGTGTACAGCCTGGATCTGTGTCTTTATTGCTTTTAGGCGTTGATGAAATTTCACAACAACAGACGGAGCAGCTGTCGCCTGCAGATCTGCTGTCTTTCGCGAGGCAAAGTGCAAAGGGCATGGTAAGTAGGCAAAATGTAGTTACAAAGGTACGTACACATTGTGCTGGCTTGATGGTAAACATTCCCTGACGACACATGCACCGCATTCTTAATGCCTAAGCACAATAACTAGTATTCACAGCTACAGGCGGCAGACAGACGGAAGGATGGGGGGGGGGCGAGTCCCCAACAATACTAACCTTAGGATAAGGCCTTCTGAAATTCAACAGATTATGTAAATTTGTAATGCATTTAACAGACAATGTGGAACAGGACAGTTTGTTCTGGTAATAACATATTGCCCTACCGATCTAGGCCTGTATCCTTTATTAGGAAAGAAATGTAACGACATTGCAAGCGATTCTACAGAATACAAGTAAAAGGCAACACCCGGATGTGAGAGTTGTGACCGGCAGCTCTATAGAAGCTGAAATGCCAGGCTGGTATTTTAATATTTATACGGCAAGAAGGGTTACTTTTTTCTCTGAAATTTCCAGTGTTTGTCACCTGCCCTCACTCTACCATCCCGCGCTCCTCCTTTAAACAACGAGTTCAAACATCACTATTCTCTCTCGTTTAGGGTTTCATTTGATTACAAAATGATTTGCGCTTAAGAAGCAAACTGGATACTGACTGATCAGCCGAGCTTCAATTTCATTTCAGTATCATCCTCCTGAAGACATTGAATATGGAATTAATTTGCCATTAAGAAACCTACTCCCTCAGGCCAAAACTTTCAGGCATATTACAGGCAGCCTACAAGGAAACTAACTGTGCCCCGCTCAATTTTTATGGCAGAACGTTCTTTTCCACCAACAAGACCCGACAATAGGCCTCAAAATTATTCGGACACAAAAATTCAGCACGAAAAATGTATTATACTACAGCAGAAATGGCCAAATGCTGCCCCTTGAAACTCACACGAAGAGAGTAAGAATTTTCAAAAACTGCAGATTTTACATAATGTTTACAGTAATGCATTTCTTGCACATAAGATTATGCTTACAACATACCAAGTATTACGCATATAACACAATTTCTGCTTGACAGAATTCAGACTGCATCAATCCCCAATGCTGTTTTGTTATACCGGGCACTAAACACACAGTAAGACAAACGCTGTGCTATGTCGTACAGATACAGGCTTACGGCTTTCTGAGTTTAAGCTCTCACAGTTACTGTTCTCAATTTTCAGTTTCCTGTAGCAAACCCAGCCACTTATCTGCAACAGCTAAGAACAGAAATGTAGCTAAAGCAATTCCCCTGTCCGGTTTAACAGGATGCCGCAGCACTACAAGCCGGCTGCGAAGTGACAAAGACCTTGAATATTTGTGTTCAGACGGCCAACACTATTCTTTACCGAGATCCCGCTTATTACGATTTCCCTTGAAGACCAATTCGTTTAACCCGTTCTCTTCTTTCACTTGATCATATCACTGTACATCTTAATTTGTGCCCACGTTTCAGGTAATGGATTGTTATTTGAAATATAGGAATGTCACTATATTTAAAATATATAATAGTGTATATTTCCACTTACGTGCTTACTGCAGGGAAATACAGAGAGTAACAAATAGAAGGGAGAAATTATTGAAATCATGAATGATTTTCGGATGCCAGATTTAAAAGCTCTGGGACACTGCGAGCTCTGATTTTCTTACAGCGGCCTTTCTGAAATTTCAGTCTTCTGGATATCACGCCCTGTAGATTGGTAAACAGTTACCGACGTTTCGAAACGTCCTAATGTCTCTATCTTCGGGAACAAGCAGTTCAAGAAAACTGTTCACAAATCGGCAGGGCGTCACATTCCAGAAATCTTGAATTTTTAAATTCCAGAAGAATTTAAACTTCCTTAAAGGAATGAGGTGATTTTAGAATTTCGAAATTGAGTCGGTACCCCCTGACCACACACACCAGATGTACAAACACAGCAGCCTACTAACACAAAACTTGATCACTCACACGTCTGGAGTCTGTTCATCTCTCAGCATTAAAATCCCAGCTTCCTCAGTTTACTATAAAATACAAGTATAATAATTATTAGTTTAAAATTTATTCCAAATTGGTATTTAGGGCTACTAAGATCCACAATTGCGAGGGTTTCTATCGGCTCCTTTGTCCGAAATTTATCGTGCTTCCGAAAATAGTCGTGTTTCTAGTAAAAAGATGAAGAGACAGTTCGCAATAACTGACCGACCCTATCACAGTGACTTGGTGCTGTGCAGACTAAACACGAGTAATATTTAAGGGCAAACGGATGTGTGTACTGTATTAGCACTTTCTAACTTCCATTTAAAATATCTCTTCTCTTTCAAGAAATATCGTCATCAGAGTGCCAATAAGAAAGAACTGTAAACAGTCTGAAACAAGACGGGCCTCTCTATTCCGAACTGCAGTGAAATTTAATAACGCATTAAAAGGAAATAAAATTATCCTACCACATGAATATGTATTTTAAATTCTTTCCGAGAGAAAAGCAAAATACTCACTAAAAGTTGTAAAATTATGCAGTGCTTCACGTCGGAGGTAGAAGGAATTCAGAATGTAATGCCTTTAAAAGATAAACGCGGTAAAAATTATAATATTTTAAATTACTTGGAAAGACTGGAAGAAATTTATAACTCTTTCTTTCTTGATTCTAGACTCAGAGTTTGGTATCAATTATACATTCACAATAACGGCATGTAGCCGTATACTGTATATGATACATAACATTCGGAAGACCTGTCTGAGCATTTAGCATGTAAATACTGCGATATATACAATTATATTTTGTGTGTACGATTTGCACTAATACAGAGTCCCAGGACGTTACGTTTGTTGCATAACCAAAACCTGAATATTTCGTGCGGCAGCCGTGTTTCTAATTATCAGTTTGTGAGAAAATTTCACACAACATTTATGCGTGATTCCGCTCATCTAAATATACAGCAGCTCACCTACAATGCTCCGCTAATTTTCGCCATTAAACGAGAACTTAAATTTAGACCTAGATATGGTGTAGTCGCCTTGCTCTACAAAATTTTACGTTAACTAAAGTTAAATATTCTTGTGCGATCCATTGCAACGGTAAGTCTCATTACCCCAGTTAAGCGAAGTTCAGTTAATATCGCTCCTGTCTAGGAAAGCAGCACGGTCGCTATTACGGATGACAGGATTAAACAGTATAAAAGTGGAGTGCCTGATACTGCCGTCATGCCCATACTGGGTTCCGTGGAAATCCCTCTGATTGTCTAAAGCACTCAGGTGGGCAGGCAGGCAGACATGACACCACAAACCCACATTTACTCATAAAATGTGGAAAGAGGCTAAACACCCTACCTAAAATTAGTGTGCGTGTGCCATGTCAGTTATACAGACATAACTAATGCTGACAGTGTGCATGTTCCGTGCAGTAGACATAGATGAGTTTTATTACCAACAAATTGCACTTATCCACTTGCAGGAGAAAACTTCAACATGTTTCGACTATTACTTGTAGCCATCTTCAGGCACTATTTGTATACAAATGACATACAGGTCCACACTTTGTATATCAGTACCCCCAGAACATGGCTACAAGAAATAGCCGCAACATGTTGGAGTAGTCTCCTAAATGTGAGTAAGTGCAATTTGTTGTGAAGTTTGTTGGTAATAAACTCATTAATTTTTTCTTTGTTTGTTCTTTCATTTGTTCTTTCGTCCATTTGTTCGTTCTTTCGTTCGTTCGTTCTTTCTTCCATCCGTTCGTTCGTTCTTTCTTCCATCCGTCCGTTCGCAGTCCTTCCCCCTTCTACCTACCTGTTCACAGTAGGTGGAGAGGGTTTTTATTTTCAAACACACACTGTCGGTAGGACTCCTCTGGACGAGGGATCGGCCCGTCCCTGAGATCTCTAACTAACAACACAAAAACACTGTACAAGGGACAAACATCCATGCCGCCAGGGGGATTCGAACCCACGATCCTGGAGGGCGCCAGTCGCAGTCCTACGCCTTAGACCGCGCGGCCACTGGGACCGGCAAACTTATTAATAAGTAACTGACACGTTTATGCTAGGTTTCATCAATCTTTTAATAACTGCAGATGTGCCAAATTTCTGTTTATATCTCTGTGTATCATCAAGCATTTGCCTATGACTAAGGCACATCTCACAACTCAGTGCCCCTTCACCCACTTTGATCCAACTGCCACTCAAGGCACACTTTTAACCTTCACTGCTGAGACAGCCAGGCAACATAACGTTACACCAGCACACACAGAACCTTCCTTGGGGACAGTATTAGTTATTTGTAATGTAAGCACGCCCCCACTTACGTAACGTAGTCTAGCCTCCGTGTATCTGAAACAAAGCCACGTACGTGACCCGCTGTAATATGTATAAAAGATCATTAATCACAGAGAGGTTAGTACTGCCTGACTTTGTACGATATTCTCCAGAGAGGCATAACACAGCCATCCTGTTTTCAGTAAGAATGTTTGATATAGAACATCTTTTAAGATATTTAGTAAATGCGAAAGCATGAGACATTGTATTTGTATAATAACGTTTCAGGGTTAAATATGGTGTTTTAGTAGAACAGCACACAGTTCAAAGACCAACTTGACTGTCGATGGAGAAATCACATCTTTCACGTCTTCTTACTTATCACGACACGATTATAAAGCACACTGTAATGAAAGCAACAGTCCTTTCATCCTGTGTAACTGAGACAGCCCGTACTTGGTTCGATTCCAAGAACAGGTGTTCCTGAGATAGCAGGCTAACTACATTTTGGCCTATTTATCTATTTATTCAGATAAGACTTATGAATAGAGCCGTTGTACAGCGCGCGTCTCCCGGTTTTAGTTAATTTGATTCTTTTTAAAATCAGTGTGTGGAAATTTTCTCACCTTGGGAACATCGGGCAGAGCTAACGGTAAGTGCCTGTGTGTCTGGCGCAGTTCGTCACTCTAACAAGGCGGGGAGGACTAGCGGAGGCCTGCACTGGGGAAACCCTTATGGTAATTTCGTTTTAGGTACTTGAGAGAAAGGATTTCAGGATAATAGATTCGGGACTACAGCAGAAATTTAACTGGCGTTTGTCCGGGATAACATTCGATGCCGGCGCCTTGGGCAGCCAATGATGTTCGTTTCCGAAGGCTTTTGGGGGGGGGCGGGGGGAGGTAGGTGTCGAATGTTGTACCGGAACGCTAAGTTGGTTTTTCGTTTTGCAGGAGAAAAGATATGAATTTATCGGAGTAGAGAGACGGCAATTAAGTGTAACTATTGTTGCCTACTAATGACATACCGTTACATCAAATGAAAGTGCATAATTCAGTGGCGACTGCCGTTCGGCACGAACTCGTCTTGGCGTTGTATCCTTCCCTCCCCTCCCCTGTAAATATTCCCTGGAGGAGACAGATCTATGCTCATGGGCTGCAATTCGTGCGTACGAGAAGGAGTGTAAGCTGCATCCTTGCTTGGCAACTCTACTGTGCGAAGGTAACTATACCAGGACAGTGATCGGGTGCATAACATAGGTAACGTTACCAAACCTGATTTAAACTGGGTGATGCATTTAAATATTTGTACTTTCATACTGTGAACGAGCGTAACTAAATGTCTATACAACGGGTTCTATTTGTGCAGACTGACGCAGTTTTTTATGTAATTTGGATCAATATCACTCATTCATGTATTTAAAGTAAATATATAAACTTAAGACGTTGCTTAGTCAGTAAGGTAGTTGGTAACATACTGTGAAATGAAAACATGTGGAATAGGCCATGGCGTATGTCAAGGTTTTATCCTCACATTCTCTCAGAAGGACGAGTAAGAAAAACGAACACGCCAGAGGACAGTCAATACCGCCAGCACTACTGACATTGATTATTACGATAATGATAGTAATGATCACACAAAGGCGCTGCGGTTAAAGTAGTTCAGCTGACAGGGTCTGCTTGGGCTTTCTACAAGTCAAGAAATAAATGGGTAATTAAGCAATGTGACATGATACCTGAAATAATGTGGCAAGGCAGGACATTGTGAGTCTTGAGGTCCTCCCGGCGGTGTGATTGAGGACTTTGTTCTTCCGGTATATGACGTCGCGTCACTGGATAATCAGTTCCTGACGTTCCAAAGGAAGTCAGTGCCTTCATATTCAAGCGTCTATAGGTCTGATCGCTCTGTGATGGCGCGTCATATCACAAAAGCATAGAGCCCACAACGCAGGCAAAATAGACAACAATATGATGACAATTACATATCCGATTTTCGTTTAGAATAGTCAAGAAACAGTAACCAGTTAGAGCACAGATCTGTTCTTGTGTTCCCCAGGACTATCTGGCAAACAACCACATGGTACACCGGGACCTGGCAGCAAGAAATGTTCTGGTATGTGCCGACAGATCTGTCAAGATTTCCGGCTTCGGAATGAGCCGTGACGTCTATGAGAGCGACGTCTATTACAAGAAAGGATCTGAGCAAATGCCCGTAAAGTGGATGGCCCCTGAGTCACTCTGGAATCATGAGTATACGGTGAAAAGTGACGTGTGAGTCCCTTTCAGTCAAACGTGTCAATACTAAATGTTATATAAGAAATAATACTGGAATGTTATATAAGAAGCACAAGGTAAAAACAAGTCGGACAAATCGTGATTAAGTTATTTGTGTGCAAGGTTAACATTGTCAATATTTAAGAAAATTAACACATTTAGCAGTGTCGTACACATTCTCCAAACAATGCACAGAACTGTCTGCAGTGTGAGCCCTTGCACTGTCCTGTTGAATGGAGGCATTCCTCTTCTGGTCATCCGTAGGGATTAAAGAATGGTGTCAGAGTGTAGTAACAAACCGGCCGGAACTTGCTGTCTCTTGGAATAAGCAGGGATGAAATCAGTAATATCAGTTGCACACATAGAACACGACACACCGACACTGACATCGTGTGACTGCACATTGTGGTTTACCATGCAATTTTACGCAAATCGAAACCTGTTATTCTGGGGCTTCACACATCTACTGAGATGCAGTAACGTTCCTTCGCTAAAGAGAACAAGTGTGCGCTGTACTTCTCTAGCGCGACCCCAACGAAGTTATAATTTCACAAAATTTCATCCTTCTTCACGGTGTGTCGCACAGTTTGTGAGCCACAGCCGTCTCATGTGAATGCAACGCAGCTGTTAATTTACACTGCGTGCTGATAACGCAGACATGACCATGTTCTGCATAAGCCAAACCAATGAGCTGCCTGGAGATGTCCCCAATCTACAACAAACTTTGTCCAGTTTTTCTTCCATTAGCACGAGCCTTATGGGCCTTCCCTTACCGCCCACAGTAGAATCTGCTGCTCCAAACCTTTATATCTTATTATAAATAGTTGCCCTGTTTGGAACAGGTGCATCAGGAAACGTTAGCCTGAATTTACGACGCATCTTGCAGAATCTGTATTTACTGCATATATCATACACTAACACGCGATATTCCAGTGACTTCAAGTGACTCAGACATCCTAACCTCTCCGATAAAATATCGGAACATAGGTCAATCGGACCCGAAGGGAAGTGGCTACCGATTGTGGGAATTTAAACTAGTGGCCCGCTACTAATGTAATCGCCTACTCCATTAATGCTGCACTTCAAATGAAGCACCTCGTTAATTCAAGAGATTCCAAATTCACAATTTGCTTCCTTTACCCTTCAAAGTTCATATTCTTCGTTGGAACGTACGTACTGCCAAAACTTGCTATCGAATAGACACACAAACAAAGAGAACAGAAGTATTTTACACGTGACATGGGCCTACAACACGAAAAAGTACGAGACTCATAATCCTATCTGCGACAATCAACACGCCTCACATTTGACCAGATAAGTGGGAAAGTTTAATTATTGCATTCACACAAATTGAAGGTTTAAAATTTACTAACTTAGGACGTGTTCCCTGTACAGATTTCAAACAAAATCCTGCAATATTGGCAGATGCTACATGTGGACGTAGTGTACCCACAGCATTTACAGACTGATTACAGTAAGAAGTACAAGATGAAATGAAGGCCTTATGTAATGTACGTGCGTAAGGAAGAAACGACATGTGCAAAAATATTTTAGTGGGAGAACATGGGAGGCATTGGGGTACACAGGGATGGATGAGGGAAGTTTCAAAATGAATCCAGACAATAAAAACTTATGTGGGAACTGGAAAAGATTTGACTTGATAAAGCAGTCACTTGTAAGCTTTTTTAAAGACGACGAAAAATCATCGGCCCCTATAAAGAACAGAATTTCCATCAGAGCTTCGTAACTATTGACTTTTCAGATTTACACGAGGCAGGTAGAAATGTTTAGCCGAATATTCGACCAGGACAAACATTACCGTAACGTAAGTTGCAACGGGCAAATTGGTGTGCGGTACACCTGCGGAAGGTTTGCATCTTCCGAGTAGGAGTGCATATGGAGAAACTGATCCTATGAAACCGTTCAATAGGGAGGAAACTGTAACTGAAAATTCCGAACAGTGTATACTCTGGCACATCCTGTAAAATCAGACAACAGGAATGCAAGAACATATTAACCTCACTGACACCAAAACCATTTCATGTAGCCTACAAACGCTGCTCCACGTATTAAAATACTATATGCAAAAAATCATTACACTAATTGCCAACATTATTGATATCTGTTCTCTGCAGATGGTCGTTTGGAATACTGGTATGGGAAATTGTCACTTTTGGGGGTAACCCGTACCCAGGAATCCCCACACCCGAACTATTCGAGTTTCTGCTTGAAGGACACAGAATGGGCTGCCCACCCAACTGCAGCAAAGAATTGTAAGTAACAGCACTCCTTCATGTGCATTATTTAATGTTTTCCTTAACGCCCGCTACAACCATTTTTAGCATCACCTCAAATACTAAATGCACGATATTTTCTGTAACAAATGCACGATCTTCCCTACATGTGCCTTCAGAATTACTTCCTATCAGAACAACAAGGCCTCCTGTCAACAGGATGCAGGACAAAACAACACCGTAACGAGAGCCAGTAAGTTCTGTCAAGATGTGGCAAAACTTTAGACATGTGGGAACGTCACCAAGACATAAAAATGTGCTCATGGAAGAATAAATGGCAAAATAATTCCGAGGAACGGTCGCTGCTCTTTGCTTCAGAGTCTTTAATCTTCCCATCCCTTGCCTAAAAATGTAAAGGTTAAAATTTAAAAGAAAACATAAGTTTGCCTGTCACTTTATATGAGGTGAATGTAGGCTGTCACACGAAGGGTGAACTGTGCACTGAGGGTATTTGAAAACACAGTGCTGGGGAAGGTAATTGGACGTAAGGGGGATGAAATAACACGACGCTGGTTAAAATCGAGTAACGAGGAACTCATGAATTGTACTACTCAACAGGTGTTATTAGGATGATCAAATGAACGAGAATAAGATGAACAGGGCTTATGGGACTCACGGGAAAGAACATACAGCACAGAGGCAGGGGCACAAGTTGGGTTGCTGCCAGAGGTGCGGCCGCTCCTGGCGGCACAAACAAAGGGGTTGGGAAATCAGCGGAAAATAAATATTAAAAATAAAATAATTTATTTTTGCGGTCGAATTTCAAATCGTACAGCCCAACAAAATTAAATTCAATAGATATGATTTTTTACGTTAATGGTTTCCGTTAGCGGCGCAAAAATCTTAGCCACGCCACTGCACAGAGGGTTTTTGCGGCAAAACATGAAGGAAAATGGACCGCTGGGAGGGCCTAGGCGTAAATGTTTGTATATATTGAGACTGAGTTTGAAGAAATAGTACAAGAGATCGCGGACTGGTCATCTGGCTCAGAGTAGGGACCAGTGGCGGATTCTTTTGATGTGGGCACGATAACAAAATATCCTGTTCCGTAAAATGCGGGACGTTTCTTGTCTAGATGAAGAACTGCTAGTTTCTCAAGACTGACTCTGTTCTTTCAATGTGAAATATGATATGAACGGCAAGTACTTGAAAGTAAATAAGACGTAGCTTCGTAATAGGCCTATGTCGCGCTATTTTATTTCCTTTAATCCGAGAAAGCGCTAGACACAATTCCGACACACGCAGTGGTTCCCACCTTCGGGTACCAGCCGTGCCGTGTGCTAAACTTATTCGAACGTGTCGGCACAGAACTCAGTATCAGCCTTCGGAATGAGTAAGCAAGGCAGAAGCTGCTGCCCGATACACACTTACAGATCTCGCAGTGGGTAATACGGTGGGGATGTGAGCGGCACTTCATCTGCTGGAAAGGTGTGCTGTGGTTAAGAACGTTAAGAGGGACAGGGATGGCACCCGCTTTGCATAGCGAGATATTTGAACTGTTTGTTTCTTCCACTCAATGAATGGTGCCGAAATAACAGGTAACACTTAAATTGTCCTCAAAATGAACATTATCACAGAAAGCGATTCCTAATTTGTTTCACTTAAGATATAAATCAACCACATTTTGTGTTCAGGACTACTGTGCACTACAGTGCGTACTTTCACGTGCAGGTATCTTCCCCTATACACACATATTTGTCACAGCGATACACCAACACAAAAAAGTTGTTGTTACTACTACTACTACTACTACTACTACTACTACTACTGCTGCTGCTGCTGCTGCTGCTGCTGGTGGTGGTTGTGGTGGTGGTGGTGGTGGTGGTGGTGGTGGTGGCGGTGGTGGTTGTGGTGGTTGTGGTGGTGGTGGCGGCGGCGGCGGCGGCGGCGGCAGCGGTGGTGGTATGGTTGTATTCTTGCTGTACTTGTTGTTAAAATTCACGCGACCTTAAACATCACGTACAGAATGCCTGACACACAAAGTGTTCGAAAAGTTACGCACCCAGTTTCTTATACACGCTCTATGTGTACAAAAAGTACTTTAAATTCGGAACACAAAGACAATGCTACAGTACGTTCCGGAAATATCTGCCACGACCATCAATGCATGCATTCACTCTTTTTCTTGTATCTGATGCAAAGTCTGATGAAAATTTCAGTCATGCCTGAAAGGCATAGCTGCATATTTTGTCTCAGTGCCTGTAACATGTGCGGATTGTTTTGTACACATTCTCTTTCAACCCCCTCCGCCAAACAGCAGTCAGTGATATTAGACCGCAGATCGAGTGGGCCAAGCTTGTCGACAAATAATGTGATCGCGGAAGGTTTCGCGCAAAATTTGTACTGCTACATTTGCTCCGTGTGTCGTAGCCCAAACTTGTAGAAACCACCAGTCGTGTTCGTGGACCCTTAACTAAGACATGAAATTTCATGACTTTATGCTGCTACCGCTTTCTGAAGAAAATCGGACCAATTGTTCTCCATCAGGAGACACCAGAACATGGTCAGAGTTCTAAATGGTGCAGTAGCCTTTCGTGAAAAGTATGGGGATTTCCCGCATTGCATATTCTGCTATTTTGGCTATTAATATACCCACTAGCGTGAAACCGAGCTTCGTTTTCTGCGGTGAAACGTGTCTGACCATCCGCAGTACTAAATTTGTAGTTCCCTATCAGAGCCCTTCAGTTCGCCCATGACATGCACACGGTATTGATGAAGTTTCAGAACCAGCGTAACCTTCTGTACACTTCCATACGATAATCTGCTGCAGTTACAAAGCCTTCTCGGTAACATTCTGTACACTTCCATACGATAATCTGCTGCAGTTACAAAGCCTTCTCGGTAACTTTCTCCCGGAGCGCAACTCAGTGTGACGGTTACTCTCCGCATGATCAACACTTAACACTGAAGGTCGGTCTGGAATTTTTCTGTCCCGCACCCTTTCCGTGTCACCGAGACGGTTGACCAGGCGAGATTTTGTGGACTTATATGGCACAGAGGAAGAGGTAATTTTACCCATATAAGGTGGATATGTCACACACTTTTCGACAACGAACGCTTTGTTGCGCCAGTAAAAGGTTAAATGCCTTGCGCAAGTCTGTTTACGTATCGGCGCAGGTTAAGCGCTGGTAGCGCCACAGCTGTATTTTCTTTTTGTGAATCCAACTGAACTGCATTCAATATCGGCCATTAATAAATACTTAAATATTTGTTGCCTGCCTTTTTGATCTCCTGCACTGTGTACTTCTGTAGTGATACCATCACCATACAAGGGTTGTCGACGTTACTGTTCTGCCTATTTGCGTCTTCTGCTGTTATGGTAGATACTTTTTCTCCTTTAGAGTTTCTTTGCATTTTCTTGTTTTATAGACAGCTTATTGCAGTTGTTATCTGTAACTGGCTTTGCGTTTGGGCGAAGCAAATCAAAAAATGAAATGCCTTGTTTTCGTATTCGTACAAATATGCTGCTCTCGTATGTTTCTAATTAATTACAGGTTAACTTTCATTCCTAATAATTTCTTTATACTTTTTGATGTCTAATCCATCTTCCATGAAATAATACATTAAAATCAGTCTTCGCGCATGGAAACATTGTTTCGCCAAACCAATACGTACTGCACCCAAGGTCTGCTATACTCGCTCTGTACGATCCAATTGGTTTCTTTTCGTTCAGTCTCATTTAAGTCGCCCCTCACAATGACATTTTAATATACTGAATAAATTTCGAACTGTACCAGGTTATTTCCCGACTTGTGGACATTACTGCAGGATGTGATTTCCTAGGTCTTTGTGATCAAAAAGTTTCATAAAAACATGTGTCCGATTTTGGACGGTTACGGAGTTATGACCGCTTGAATCTTAGAATAGGGGGTAAAGATTATTGACAATAAAAGGAATAAAATAACAAAGCAGCATAATACGTGATACTTCAAAGTACAAATGTAACGTTAACTTCGTGAAATTACCTTTAATTTGCACTGATCTGTGCTTACAGCTGGTTTTCGAAAATGCCCCCGCCGGCCACAACACAGGCTGCCGCTCGGTTGTGAACTGCGCGAGTTGCTCGTCGCAGCTTTCGATGACTGTTTCTGCTGCGGTCTGCCGCGTCCAAAATGCGACCAAACAATGCATCTTGCGTTCCCACCTTCACATTGTAAACCAGTTCTTTCATTCATCGCCATACATAATAATCCAGTGGGCTTACGTCTGGGACCTGGCTGGCCACTTGTGGGGACCGCCACGTCCGATCCATCACCCAGGGAAAGATAGTTTTGGAAATTTCTGACTTCACGTGAAAAATGAGGAGGAGCTAAAACATAGTTGAAAGTTCCTTTCCACAGTGGCGTGGGGATTCTCATCTGCCCACACATGACAGTTGTGTGTATTGTTGACACCGTCGCCATTGAATTGAGCCTCGTCAGTAAACAGGATGTAACGATGCAAACGGCGACTGCCATTGAGACACTTGCAAAATTCCAGCCTCTGAGCAAAGTCGCCAGGTCCGAGATGTTGCACTCGCTGCACGTGGTATGGATACACGCCCTCTGCATTCAGTGTTCTCCACACTCTCGTTTGGGGAACACGAAGACGTCTTGCAATTCTTCGCGTACTCGCACGTGGGCTGCTCTGTGCCATCCGAACAATGCCTTCTTCTTCATCGATGCCTTGATTAACATCAGGAATACCCACCCACCCCACCTTCCCCGCATTCCTTAAATACCTTCCAAGTGTCAAGATACGGAAACTGGACTGTAGCTGGGTGGGCGCGTCAGGTGGCAAAAATAATGCTTGCAACGCAAACGATAAGCCACCAAGTTGAGTGCCTCACCCGCCAGCTGGTTCCTTACGACGTGGTTCGCACGAGGGCGTGTACGGGAATTAAAAAATTCCCATAAGCCCGTAACTTTCCAAAATCAGACACATATTTATATGTACTTTTTTTATGACAAAGACCTAGGAAATCGCCTCCTGAAGTAACGTCCAAAAGTCGTGAATCACCCTGTATATTAGGAGTACTTGTGTTAACATTTCACTTTCTGTTTGCATTTTATGGAGAAAAGTCTTCTTCTTTGCCCCTTACTTTGAATGTCAGAAGCCTCCACAGTGTAATCCTGTTGTTTGATGTTTATAGTAATAATCTGTTGTCAAAATGCACAATTCAAATTCTGTATTTTTCTCTGACTCTGCATAACAATAACCTGACATTATTTCTCCGCGAAACTTGTGTTACGAATATTATATGCAACTTAACACTGCTAAAACAAGTATTTTATATATCACTCTTAGATTCAGCAGTGCAAACACACAAACATTACCTACGCAAAGGTTTGATTTACCCTGGTGACTGTAAAATATCTAAAACTTAAAGTACGCGGGAAGTGTATTTTAACCTGCACTCTGATTATGTACATAGCCATGCACTATAAATTTCAGGACTTATTCACCTTCTTATGGCTAATTATCATATCTTGTTGGCATTACAGTTCCTTACACACCACTTAAGCAATCCAATCTTCAGTACAGCCCCACAACATAAAATTCTTTTACATAAAGAGATTCTAAGAATTACGAAGGTGTTCAAAATCACACAACAATGGTACAACAGCCCCCCCCCCCCAACCAGGAAGAATGTCAAAGTGACTATTCTCACTGACATCAAATGTAGAAGTATTTTCACTGATATAAAATGTAAAATATTTCATCTAAAGTGAATTCATCTGCACTATGATTCCTGTAATGTCTGTTCTGTTAAAATCCTGTTGTACTGAAATAAGGACTGTCCTGTACAAATTCATTACTTCATTTGTAGGTACAACATCATGTTGGCTTGCTGGGAAGCAAATCCAAAACGTCGACCAACCTTCACAGAACTATACAAGAAGCTGGACGTCATGCTGGAGGCCTCATCTCCTCAGGAGTACTTGAGCATCACATAAGTAGAAGAATAAATTCAAGGCCTTCGCCTGTGACCAACAGCAGCATAGGTGTGGATTGCTTGAGGTATTCAGCAGTGCCAATGGCTTCCTCCTCTTTAAAACCATGGCAGTTTCAATGAGCCTGAGTGGAAAAATTACCTCCCACCATAAGAAGTGGAGGGAAAATATGTGTATGCTTACTCTGCAGTACGTATCTATATAGCACTGGCCTTATGTAACAGTGAAATGGAACAACGTGTTTCAGAATGAACCAAAACTGATGGCATACAGGAAAATGGGCTAAGTTGCCCCACTGGCCAATGAAGCCCCACCATCAGATATTTCGAAAACTTAGCTCTAGAAAGCTGCATGTTTTACGCAGTGTTGACTCAGGTATTGTGTAAGACGGGTTTGCTCTGTTTTCTCAACGAACTGACCTTGTTTTAAATTAAATAACGTGATTTTCACAACTGTGTATTTCAGGGAGCTATTCATTAACAATTTTCTGTTTGTTTATGCCTACTTTAATTTAACCAACAATGTGCGCGAAGGCAGTGTGGACTATTCTGTACTGTTTTATACAGTTACAAAATTTCGCAACACAAGCCATAGTCATGGGTTCAGCCGGGGCATCTTCGCCCCACATTTGAGTACAGTCACCCCATTGAAAGATGTGTAAAGATGCCCCACTAATATTAATTTATCTCGCTTGGTACATACACGAAATTTTACACGCATTTTCATTGTTATGTTAATGAAAGACTGAAAAATTTTGCCGACCTACTGTAATACATTTTATTTAACTATGTTATGTGTTAAAGAGCGTATTCAAATGACAGACCTTCACTTCTGCGTTCGTCCATCCACCAACAGCCGTCCAGGTCTCTCAGGAAGAAAGGCCAACCGAAAGTTCTATGGGATTTTCCCCTCAACCAAAATTATTCACTAACCATAATTATCAAACTCAGAGCCATCAAGGGTAAGGAGAAATCTTCATCGAGACGTTATCGCTAATTCGCCAGTCATCCAAAAGGAGAAAATAAAAGCCAAATGTATTTAGAATAATTTCACGGATATGGCTCACGATCCGAACTCGAGAAATTCTGATAAAAATGATGACAGCGACTGCTGTAATGAATGCAACAAAAGAAGAATGCGATTCGATAAAATGCCCAGCCTGTGAACAGTGGCACCATCAGCACTGTGTGCCTAGCAAGTGGGACTTTGCCTTACTAGCGGTGTCCCTGCTCCCGGTGTAACTTCCTCCCTGATGATGGCGGTACATATGCCACAGAAACACGTCGGAGATAAAATGATTTTCTAAAGACTTTGTGTCATATACTGAATTTGTGCATTTCTCTTCGTACTTTCTAGTTAAAATGTAAGAAGGAATCTCATAGTGATAGAGAACATGGATTATTTTATGTGATAAAAAATTTTCACTAAAAATTCATTATTTGTATTTCATTTTATGTGGGGCGTCTTTCACCACGCATAGCTCAAATTCGCCATCTTGCATTCCTTCGTAATTTTTATTGGTGTCAGTAAAGGGATTTAGATTTGCTATAATAGAAATGGCAGTTCTATAGCAGAGACCCTACTATACATATTGCGCACACAGATATAAATTCTGTTGGTATACACAGTTGTAAAAGTCTGTCAGAATAAAAACTGGGGCATCATTATCCATTTTACTCTATTTCCCAGTGTTGTGCATCACTGCCCATTCAGCATAAAGTTTTACAGAGGCTCCACAGACTTGCCATAATTTGGCATTCAGCAGTAAAGAAGTTGTTTTATCCAAAATAACGTACCCACTTCAGTACGTCTTTCAGAACAGGCCGTTTGCATTATAAAAATACAACACCAAATTTCTACCCCGACCGCAGTGTTTCACTCTTACCTCCAACTCGAGACCTCTAAAATATTATTGCACACCTGACATGTTATTGTTTGTTACACAAACTCATCTTTACGAGTTGCACTCTTTATATGTTCTATTATATTTCATCATTCAAAAACCCTATATCACGTGCCATTTCGTATGGCTTCAGATTCAAATTTCATGCATCAGCCATATTATTGCTAACTCTAGGTGTCCTGTCGCCCAGGTTGCCAGGGACAAACCTACCGTTGTTACAGACCCTGTGTATAAAGTTATTATACAAGAAGTCTTAAAAATGTAACCACTTAAAGCACAGTCTGTGTAATGACTAGGCTATTTGCTTGATGTCTGAGGAATCATTGTTCCATTTCTGGTAGAAACAAAGGATTTACCTCTCCTCCAAACATTCAGAGCAGCTCTGGACTCACCAAGCCTCCTATTTACTGGGTACCAGAAACTCTTTCTCTGTGTCAATTACAACACTTGCGCAACCCATGCACTGTATTGTCATGTCTTTACATTACAGCATTTACAATATTTATATATTAGTCCTACACTTTTCTATTCCGTAAGATCATCATTAGGGACATATTTAAATTAAAAATTAAAATTTACACGGATAGTTGTGACACTATACAAAATAAAATGTAATTGGTTACGTGAAGTTATTCTTGTGTCAGATCTCTATTTTTTACTGTAAAATTTAGAAGGTTAAAAATAATAGATCGGTTGAGATATAAATATGAACAGGTGTAGCAAATTTACATAAAAATTGCAGAAAGATGTATTTAAAACGTTTCATCGTAGAGCGACAGTTATAATGGTAATTACAGTACATACCTGTATGTAAGCAGAAGAATGTGTTCGGCAGAAGGTGAAGACAGTAGGGAGACAGGTGTTTGTAGTAATATAAATGTAAGCTCGGGTCACGAGTTACTGTGACGTTGTTGGAGGCCATATATCAGTTGGTACAGTGGGCTGTGTTCACCCGTGCTTTGTCAGGAACCAGTTTGTTATTATAGAAGCATAATTGAATATGAAACTGTTGGTAAGAATTCATAGATTTAACAGAGACATATTACTATTGACGTCATCTTATTCATGCACGTTACTTAATGTATGTGCTGCTTATGCGGATTGTGGGTCATTATGCCTGATATACCTAATGCTTTCCTTGTATCTCTCATTTGCGTTACGACCAGTCTGCCCAACGTATGAAGGACTGTGCTAGAACATTCTAACTTACAAACGCCACTCTATGTGGAACCCACTGCTGTGTTGTTTGCCTTTAATTTCAGTATATCATAAAAGGTATTAGTGTTCCGGAAGACAATATGTAAATCTGTGTTTCTGAATAGGGTACTGACTTTTCGTATCACCGGACTATAATATGTAATGAAACCATATTTATTGGTTTTCTGTGAAGTATTATGGGAATCTGGACTCCTCATTTCGTTGAATCTGCAGGTTTAGTTTATGTATATGAGTGTAAGGGAAGTTATTAGCTTTAGTTAAATACTGCATGTTATGCTGTTCTCTTTGTTTTTGTGTTGGTGAAAGTGGAAGTGAGCGCATAAGCGTAATGTGGTACTGTGTGCTGTTAATTTGTGTTGTATACGGTGGTTTGAAAAAAGTTAGTAGTTGTGTCTGTAGTGGTAGGTTTTACATAGATGTCAATTTCAATATTAGATTCCTGCCGTACAAGGAGCAGACCGGGACGTTTATTTGTCCATTGTTTTCAGTTATTGGCTTAAAAACGATCTTCTTGTGCACGTCATTTATACTGTTGGTTAAGGCTGTCTGGGTTAAACGTTGTTTTGTTGTATATAATCAAGATATAATCCACATATCCTGTGTAATATATTATGTTTCTGGTTTCTAGAAATATATTTTCATAAGGTTTAAAAATATTTCAGCTATTATACTCGAAAGATGTGAGCCCATTGCTATGCCTTTTGTTGGTTGATAAATATTACATGAAAAGTTTAAATAATTTTTATAAAGAACAGTTTTCATCAATTGTAAGATTTGGCTTCTTCGTGTTGTGTCAATATCTGTTATTTGGAGAAAATTATAGGTCATTTTTAATATCACCTGAACGGGAATATTTACAAAAAGGGCCTTAATATCATGTGTAAGAAATCTGTGATTACTATTAATGTCAAATTTTGTTAGCTCGTGAGCAAAACCTACAGAGCTGGAAACAACGTATTGATTGGTGAGATTAATATATTCATCTAATGTTCGGGTGAGAAACTTTGCCACTTTATATGCTGGTGCATTGATACTGATTATTGGACGAATCGGAATATCTGCTTTATCTAATTTTAGATGTGCCTTTAGCAGAGGGGGTCTAAGTATATTTGTATTAAGTACTTCACTTTATATTTGCAAAGAATATTATAACATTGTTGTAAAGTCTGTTGGAGTTGGTGTAGGTATTTTCCGGTGGGGTCTCTAGTAAGTTTTGAGGAATGGTTGGTTTTAAACAGTCATTCACTCCTATCATATTTTCGTAAGTATTGTTGTCTACCGGAACGAATGTTCTACTTTTGTCTGCTGGTACAACAGTTACATTTATTCTTAATGTGTTACTTAACTCTTCTGCAATATGTAAATGTCTCTTATATAGATGGTTACGAGGCGTACGTAAATTTATGATCTGTTTTACTCTTTTAGCTGCTAAGAGTTGATAAGCATCTTGTATATTAGAATCTAACATTTTTATAGCATTTTCTGTTTCCATCACAATATTGGGTCTTTCCCAGAGGCATAGCTGCCAATGCGCCAAATTGACCCCCCAACTCCTTCTAGTGCCAGGGCAGTGAATGAGTTGCAACTATAACTCTATCTCACATCTCTGCCAGCACAGTTGTATCATGGGGTGACCATCACTATTAATAACAATTTAAGCAGCTTAGGGCTTATTAAATTGCGAAATATGTAATTAAATTAAGTCTTAAGAAGTGTACTGTACATTTATTTGCATTAAAAATTGATGTAATTAAAGTCAAGGTGTTAGTTTTAAGTTGGCACCCAATACCAATATAGCACTATACCAGAAATTACGACAGACTCTATTTTAGTAGTATTACGGAAATCTGTGTTCTGTATTCTTAACATTCATTTACAAGTTTTGTTCTGTAATGGTAACTGGATTCTAATACCAGTCCAGTGTTAGTTCCTCCTGTGCAACTGGGCACACAGGGCAATAAGTGTTCTGCACTGTCGTCGATCTGCTGAAACGGTCCCTGTTTCATCCCATTTAACACTAATGTTTCGCAGACCTTCTTTGAATGTTTTGCGCCATGTCTTCGCTGATCTTCCTTGTTTCCTTTTCCCTCTAGTGATATCCATCACATTGCAGTCTTCGGATGACAGTTGTCAGGTAGGCGAAGGACATGTCCAGCTAGCCGCAAGCGACGTTCTGTCACGATATCCTGTAGCCTTCGCAAATCGATTCTACGTAGGATCTCACCATTCGTGACACCGTCGCGATAACACGCCAACAATTTTATGTAAACAGCGCTGACGGAACACATTCAGTGTCTGCGCCTCTCTCGCTGTAGTTTTCCATGTTTCGCTGGCGTAAATTGCAACTGGTATGACAATGGCGTTATACAACCATATCTTGGTGGCGATGCTGATTGATGGTGTAGGCCACATTTGGCGCATCTTTTGAAAGACTGCTGACGCTTTGCCAATTCTACAGTTGACATCCGTTGTCACATCTCAGTCGTCAGAGAGTACATTTCAAAGGTAGGTGAACCGCTGCAGTTCTATTGGTTCATGTCCAATCACGATGTGTGAATGAGTATCACGGGCCCGCATGGCTTACCGTGTATTAATGGAAGTTTAGCCAATTCGGTTTCTTGTTTTCTCATCACAGCCCCCAGGTACACATCTTTAACCAAAAACATTTTATTTGAATAAAGGATTCAAATAAAATGGGGCACAATACGTGGCAATAATTTTGATCAATTTAGTTTCATATCTTATCAAACCTCATATATTTGGTTTCTGTGAAAAGCCTCTTACTTTACAGCGGAATATAACTCAAAACAGCAGAAAGGACCACAATAATCTTGAAGGCAGTAATGAATCACAACATTACTATTGCATTTTATACATCAGTAGTTCACAGCACATTCAGAATTCAACCTAACTTAGATATATATAGAAGGGAATACGCAACAATACACAAAATAAGCTCAAATTTGACGCAATTTAAGAGCAAAAAATAAAAGCGAAGTCAGAATATTTTAAGAAGCGGCTTTCAGGTAACACTTTGTAACACACAAAAAATTGCGGAAATGAAAATATTTAACCTTATATAATTTTGGGGCGCTGAACACCAAAATGACCTGAACTACTGATGTAGTAATGTTTATCAAAATATTAACTGGATAAGCACAGGAACCCAGAAGGGTTCAAACAACAAATAATAATTACATTCACCATCGCAATAACAAACCCAATGTCACGAAATCAGGAGGCCAGTGACATATATATATATATATATATATATATATATATATATATGTGTGTGTATATATTCACTTTTGCTCCTAATGTATGTATTTGTTCGAAGTTTCTTTTCCACAATTACGAAAATTTAATAGTGGATTCGTGTAACGTGTTTCTTCAGCACTAGCAAAACAAAACGTCGACGGCTTCTTACTCAAACTGAATACCCAATGTATCGTGTTCAAAGAACACTCAGTTCGATTGAGATACAAGCAATAATACACACGCTGTCCAAAAAACGACAGTGCAATTAATGTGTTCCATCTCCGTGCACTAAATAACATAAAACAATAAAACACCAACTAAATGCACACTATGTTTTAATGCTCACTATTTATGTGAGTGAACATAAACAGTGAGCATTAAATCACAGTGTGCATTTAGTCAATCTTTTATTGTTTTATGGCAGTTCAATTAGTTTAAATTCAGACCAAGGAAAGCAATATGTCACGGTAACGGGGAACTTGAGTAGCGTAATATTTCTATTGGCTAGTCACAGGAACATCCAGCACTAAGAACCTCGGCTGAAATCTAATACATTCATTTGTTCGAACACTAATTATACGGTCAGTTACATTTTCATTGAGTAAAACCTTTAACTCCGACGACCAATGACGACTTTTACTGTCACGTGAAATGTAAACCTTATCGGTTTGCTTTGTTTTTCTATTCCTAACAAAGTACAAGAATGTCAGTTGCCCATGACTCACCCAATGCTGCTGGCAGTTGTGCTGGCACCGGAAGTGTGGAACCTAACTCTGGCTGTCCGTCGATGTACCGGCTGTGTATTGCTCCTAATGCGATGGTCCTGTGTTCGAAGTCCTTCTTGGGAAGCTTACTGCTGTAATCACTGGATTGTTGTAACCGTTGACAAAATCACTGCACTGCCACTAGCACTAGCACTTACAGGATCGTTGTAGACGCTTTCGTATTCCGATCACACACCGTTACACACAAAATGAACGAAACGAACACTAAGCTTCCACGGGTCCACTCGAAAAAACTAGTCACTGGAAACACAATTCGTGATCATAAAAATATTTAAAAAATACGGGGTACAAGAATTTCCACTCACTGGACAGGTTCTCCAGAAGATGGGATTTTTATATTTGGTGCAAAAACACCCCCGAAATAAAAATTTTTGTAATCGGTTCGCAAAAATTCCCGGAAACATAAGAATTTCCCATATTCGGCGCACAGACAATGCCGAAACACAAAAATATTTATATTCGGCGCACAAACACTCCCGAAAACTTTACATCCGGCCGAAATTATAAAGACAGAAATTTTTATGCCACACGAAGACGATCCACCGGATGCCTGCCTGCCTGCCTGCCTGCCAGCCTGCCTGCCTGCCTGCCTGCCTGCCTGCCTGCCTGCCTGCCTGCCTGCCTGCCTGCCTGCCTGCCTGCCTGCCTGCCTGCCTGCCTGCCTGCCTGCCTGCCTGCCTGCCTGCCAGCCAGCCTGCCTGCCTGCATGCCTGCCTGCCTGCCTGCCTCCCTGCCTGCCTGCATGCCTGCCTGCCTGCCTGCCTGCATGCCTGCCTGCCTGCCTGCCTGCCAGCCTGCCTGCCTGCCTGCCAGCCTGCCTGCCTCCCTGCCTGCCTTCTTGCCTGCCTCCCTGCCTGCCTTCTTGCCTGCCTCCCTCCCTGCCTGCCTGCCTGCCTGCCTGCCTGCCTGCATGCATGCCAGCCTGCCTGCCTGCATGCCTGCCTGCCACCCTGCCTGCCTGCCTGCCTGCCTGCCTGCCTGCCTGCCTGCATGCCTGCCTGCCTGCCTGCCAGCCAGCCAGCCAGCCAGCCAGCCAGCCAGCCAGCCAGCCAGCCAGCCAGCCAGCCTGCCTGCCTGCCTGTCTGCCTGCCGCTTCATGCGACAACACAGTGGCAATGAAATTAAATGCAATGTTATTTATTTCCCCAATATAATCGCTGTCAGCGTCTGCACTTCGGACTTTAATAGCCGTTCACAGAGCCACAATAATATCAGCTGCACTGCTAACAAGTGTGTTCCTGCCCTCCAGCACTGGCGCACAATGACAGGACAGCTGGATAACGAGCAACTGTACTTACTTGTGGGTGCATGTTATTGCTTCATCTTCATTATAAACTGTAGTGACGATATATGAAAGGGCACTTAATATTTAACTGTACGGATTAAGGCTTAATTCAAACAAACTGTTTAAATATTGGCATGAGTATAAAACTTAACCTTACCAGAAACCCACGAAATTTACAACATTATTTTGACGGCGCTAATCACTTCATGTGGTCAGACGTTATGCTTTAGACATTATTAGAAATTAACGTTAATCCACATTTCTACCTCATTCATCGAAACCAAAACTGAACTGTAAACAAACTCCTGTATTCTGAAATTATAACCAAACTCACGCAGTATATAAGCAGACTGTACCACTCTTATGAACGGACCGCCATCCTAACCTCAACTCCTATTTTCCATGAAAGCACAGATGGGCACAATCGAATAAACACGATCTGATAATACAAACTGCTACTGATACAGTAATTAGAACAGTTAAACACACGCTAATTTCGTGCCTTCCCTCGCGATGTAGTCCAGGCATTCCAGCTTCTGGGATGCTGCGTTTCATAGGTTGGTAGTTGGTAAAAAATGCCAAGCGTTGTAAAAAAACGACAATCTACAGCCCACAAAGAAATGTATTTAATTCTTTAATACAAAGATAATTAAAAAATATTTTTTCACTTATTTGTGTCATTCGTACCTTAGTTTCTTGGCGCGTTCAACATCAATGAATTGTAAGTACATAACATGTTAATA
>BLKM01004088.1:0-37022 GCA_013340265.1 Coptotermes formosanus | reverse complement strand
ATTTCATTCTCTTCACATTCGCTATTTCAATTGCGCCCACAAAAGTGTGTGGGAATCATCCTGCAACATTACTGAACAAAACGACAGCGAGTAATTAAATTAAAATATTTTATTTTATTAATATTGGGCCTATTTCTCTGAAGGTACTTTAAAATTATTTGTGTAATGTATCTGATACAAAATCTCAAAACCACGATAAGCCTTTCGCTGACATTAACCTTTCCATACCAGTGTTGAAACGTCTTAAATTCTGGACCTGAATTTCTGGTTGAAGTAACAGCCAGGCACGGCGTTCCTATGTAATGTCTGGCATTTAGAACATTGTTCAGAGTCGACACCTAACAGCAGGTTTCGTTAATTAATTCGGGGAGAATACCGTGATAAAACACCGGACAGTGGCTGCTCTAAGGATTAGTGTCCCCATGATTCTGCTTCTGCTTGAACGGACAGGAATCGCCAGTATCTATAGGCAACTTCCTCTACACACTGTGTTTCGCGGTTAGTCTAATTGAGAAGCCTCAGGCGTATTCCCATCAAACAGGTGAACGGTAAAGACCTTTATCATGGCAGCCCGGGTTTCGTTAGAACAGTATATACCGTGTTCTGCTGTGTCCAATATCCGTTTCTCACCATCAAAGGAATCTGATAACTTATTAATTTTCATTTATGGTTTTTTTCGCGTAATTACATAAAATTAAGAATTTAAAAATGCACGCTGAAATCTACATCAGTTCCAAATTCCTGAATGATTTTTTAAAACTTATAGTAAAATTAGTATAAAAGGTCCCTAACATCAGTCTCCTATTCATTGGATAGCATTAGCCATGTAAGTGGTGGTAAGACGGCCGGGGCGTGAAACTGATCCCTCACATCCATCTAGTACAACGATTAAAAAATGGCTGGAGTTACACATGTACTCCACCTATATGCTTCCATGACCTGCAAACTGACGAATTTACCTTTACATTTACCCTATTTGGACCATTTGGAAAAGAATTTTGATATTATTCTTTCAACATTATTCTCTCCCCCCCCCCCCTCTCTCTCTCTCTCTCTCTGTCGCTGTAAAGCAGAATCTTTGAGGAACAAATATTCGCTGAGCCTGTCAATAAATTCCTTTCCTTCTGTATAGTGCAAAGCTTCATTACAGTGTTTAAAAAGCCCGTAATTCCGAGGCCTTGAATAGCAATTCGTAACATGTTTGGTGTCGCATAACCCCTAAACTCTAGGACCACCCCTTGTTCGTTGTCCAAGACTGCCTATTCAGCTTATTCTCAGCTGCTCTCCATATTCGGATGCACCATGCCTTAGTAGCTAGAAACCCACTTAATATGAAGACTGCGCTGTGGTTGGGTTTGACAACTTCTAACACTTGCAATTAGCAGTCTGTGTCTGTTACGATTCATACGCGGGGCAGGATGGGATATTATCGACCATTTCTTTCAGCGTCATCTCTTAATGTCACTGAACTTTGCTACGAGAAACACACACACACCAAAATTCATAAAACGAGAAAGAATTTATGCTGTACTGTCAAAGTGGTAATGAGACTTCTTTTAACTACTTAAAGACTGAAACAATCTGAAACTTATTTTTCTGTCCAATATTCTCCGAAGCCGGAAAGAGAACCACGTTTGTTTGAAAGTTCCCAAGAATTCCATCCCTTTCCGGTATGATAGCAGTAGTTTCAAGATTATACTAAATATATAAAACTGGTGAAATAATGCAGACAAGGGAAAACCGAAATACTCGGCAGAAAACCCATCCCAGTGTCACTTCGCCCACCACAAATATCACGCGGACTGGCTTAGAATCGAACCTTGGTTCTACATTATATTACATTGCCTCACAAAAACAGAGAGTGTCCACAATATAAAGGCCATTCTGTTCATGCTACGTAGGTACATAACTGTCGCTTAGTATGAGCAGTATGTGGGATATATAAATAAATGTGTGGGGAAAATGTAGAGTTGTTACATGTTAAATTTGGTGGTACATGATAGCAACTGTTGAAAGACTGCAGTGAAATTTATGTCTCTATATTTAAATATTTCTAATTTTTCGTGTCTGCATTTTCAAAACACGCTAATCACAGCTGTTTTCCACAATCTTAGCAAGCTATGACAAATACAAACACTGGATATTATTTTTACGTAATATCATACCGCCTAGGGCTGACTGCTCAGCCAGCACTACAGCGAATATGTTAAACGAGCAACCCTGAACCATGAGTTCAGAGGGAAAGATGAGGCTGTATAATGAAAAAGGAAATACATCACTAGCCACAGGCTGAATAAGTACATGTTCACACGAAAAATACATCCAGAAGTCCGAAAAGACAAATCAAACTGCTCCGTGAAAAGCAAGATAAAGTGAAGTACGGGGTGTTTCACATTTACTGGGAACAGGGTGCGTACACAGAGGGGTTCACAAGAAATCTTTATAAATGTTTACTTGGATAGAATCACGTTGACTGTTCCAAAAACCACAGTCCTGAAGGCACTGATAAATCACGGTATTTCTAACATGCACACTTTTCAACACTGTTGATACGTTAGTATTCACGATTGCTACCTATGATGATATCAGTCCTCAGGACACAGCACTAGCTGTAAATGCTGTTACTATAGCTCAAACAGAATTCTGCCGATTGCGGACAGGATTTCATAAATTTTCATGAAAATTTTCGTCGATAACCAGTCATTATTACGAAATTCGCAAACACACTCTACATTATGTGCAGACACTTTTAACTCTGTTCTCTGTTAGACTCACGAAATTCTTCTCAACATGTCCACCCTAAAATCTTGGGAATGGTATGCGGTCATCGTCAACGACTTTACACCAAAACAGTCGACATTATGGACACTTATTGGTGTTATCCCTGCATTTCACAGACTAATGTGAGCAAAATACATTGTAGGGTTGTTATGTGTGAGTGCAGTGTGTTGGCGAACCTGTTCACAGCGTTGCTGCCGGCATTTTACTTTATATTTCGTAATAACAATTTCGCTCCATCTCTACGCACCTACAGAGCTGCGTAATTGGAAGGATGGAAATCCCTTCAGGGGATACCATGGGTAGTGTGAGAGAATATATATAAATTCAGAGCTACAAGTTCACGTGCTGTTAACAGAATACTGGCCGCAGTCATGATTCCAGAATTGTCAATAAATGCTTTGGTTGTTGGCTTCGGAGGCAATGGGCCCGAACATTACTTCAGGTACTTCAGAGTGACAAGAAGGAGTCAAAGTAACTTGCATGATAAAATAAAATAATCCATAATCTTATTCAGTTATATCAATCTAACTTCACTAAGCCTAACACCAATACCATGCCGAATGTGGGCTTCCCTTCCTGTTGCCTTTAGCACCAACACGGCGGCCACCTAAACAAGTAAAATGAGAACATCCTCATTCAACTTAAGGCATGACACTTTATGTGGTGACTGTTACTTGAGCAGTATGTAACTTCTATTACGGTATTGTGTTTGCAGGAAGATATAAAACAATGACCTTGTAACCGCACGAAATATCACAGTGTAATGGCGACAAATGATGAATCACTGAAAAGGGACAAGTTACCTTTACATAGCAGCATTACATGAATATAACATCGCAGTACTAGGTTGAAATGCCGCACCATACAAGGTCCTTCGGAATCATTAAATTTCCGGGCTGAGGTGAATGGTTTAGTATTTGTTTTATTTATTAAGGGACAAAAAATCTTGTTTATGACAGCATTATTGTAGCCATAAAATTAAATGCAGTTTCATCATAACGACAGTACACTTCGGTATGGAACATAGAATATTTTAATTAGCACCTCTTTTGAACAATATGGCCTGATATGTCAAGGTCTCTGCTTTACAATAGAAACATACAGAGTTAACGTTAAGTTTTTGCATTTGCAGTCTAGGCCGCGTGTCACAAAAACTATAACCTTACTCACTTTATTTCAAAGCACTGGCCTTGATATTTCTTATTGTTTTCAAATGCTCATCTGAAGAGAATTCAAGACAGTGGAAACAGCAGTACATGTAGGATAAGTAAATGTATGGAACTGTTCTAACAGGTTCAATCAGTAATTTGATAACACGCAAATTGATTTTCTAACACTGTTATTACAACGCAATAGACCAGCAATATTCTTATTAAATAGGCCTATTCAAATACAGTAGCTACTTCAATCTCGAAACAAGCAGACTATTCGGAATGTAACTTTCCCAAGCCTTTTATTAGTGTTTACTATACCAGCGCATCGAACTCTCCATGATCTCTTCAAAGTGAAAAATTATCGACAAGTGTTCATGTAAAAGGTATCTTTCAAAGTTTTCGAAATGCTGGATGTGATATTACATGGAAGCAAAAGTCGACACGCGACAAAATGGGTCGAAATAATGATTTGTTTTGATACACAACTTCCGTGACGTAAATTGCACAGCCTACTTATCACTCCGAAATAATTCAATTTTAAGAAATAGTATTAAATATAACTAAAAACGTGGTGTTTATAAGTCTGCCATTTCACTCCGTCCTCAACAGAGTAACCCAGCCCACAGAATTATATCTCATTTCTCCAAGCACCGTTTTAATATTACCGTCTTATATGTGGCTCCCTTTTCTAACTGGTCCGCTCCCGTAACGTTCCGAACAAAATGCATGTTATTTTCTCCTTGACTTCTCTAGTATGGGTCTTGTCACTCTGATTCTGAACTTCTTTATAGTAACGTATAAAAGTGCAGTACTTCACTATGAGAAACATGGCTTTGGGAAAAATACGTCGCTCTACATACAGCCCGTCTTTATACCTTCCGAATCACTTTCATTAAATTAATACAATTTCTTATTTTTATTTATAATTTACATAACGTCGCTGTTAGTAGTGCACAAGACATTCAGCCGATTAACTCTTGCATCACGGCGTTAATTTGGACTTTTCTCGTGAAGTATTCCAACTGTGGCCGCTGAAGACAGCCTCTTATATATGGAGTAGGGCTTACCTTATCTGCCTACCTAAAGTACACTTGTGCAAGAAGCCATTGCCGCCCAGAGCCCCCGTTGTTCGAGTTTATGGCTGTACGGGATACAGACCAGTCACAATAGCTCTACGTACACAAGAAAAGACAAATACCCAAAACACGCACACCATTCATGTCGCCGGCGACACCGAAACCAGCGACTCTACTGTTCTTCATACAGAAGACTGTACTCCTCACATCGTGCGGCAAATCTGATTAATGACATCTTATGTTCTCCAAAAGTTCATGTCATTTTGAACATTTTACATCATTCATTGCATACTGCATCCTATGACAAGGCCATAGCCTCTTCCAAACCCAATTCTTGGCAGTGTTCCTCTTTCAACTTCCAGTATCTTCTCGTTTCCTTCAGGTCACCCAGTAGCTGTTACTTTTTCCTCGTTTTGCCGTCACTTCTATCATTCCTTCTATCTTTCCTTCGACAAAGTGTTTTAGAAGGCAGTTCCCATGCCAGATGTGACCAGTCCAATTAGCCTTCCTCTTTTTTTAATTGTATGTGGGATACTTCTTTCCTCCTTGACTCTTACGTAATATCTCTTAATTTTTCAAACGATGCGTGCATCTGATCTTCTCCAACCTTCTCCAGCACCACACTGCAAAACTTTCACCGTATTTCTGATTTGCTTTCCGAAGTGTCTGAGTTTCAGCACAATACAAAGCTATGCTCCAAATGTTGAATTGTAGTAGTTTCTTTCTTAAGTATAAGTCCACGAGCACACTAACACAGTTTAAATTATGATAAGATTTAATAACGGTCTGCAGTTGGGGGAAACATATCAAACAACGTAACACATGTATGTGTGGTGGAGAGGTGTTCCCATGAAATGACCGTCGGAATAGAGGAGAGATGCCAGGATGTTCGGCTAATTGCTTGCCCCGGGCTACAGGCACGCTGAAAGCAACATTCTATTTACAGCGATACATTTACTAGCATTGCTATGGACAAAATCAATATTAATGCGAATTTAGACCACGTGATTAAAGCTACTGTGGTCACGCTACTCTTAGACTTTCAAGATTTCAGTTAAGTAAAGGTGCTAGTGCCAGGACGTACGTGTTTTGACGGGAGAAGATGGGGCGACCATAAATCCACTTAATTTGTAATCCACTTGGTTTGTAAAAATATATACAGCGACCCTATTTCGGAGCCTTCTCATCAAGTACCGAGATTTAAAAATAAATAAGATGACGTATTTTATGCGACGCTGACTGTTTTGAGCCCTGTGGTAACCGTATGTCCACGCATCTGTCGTAACGTTTAAAACTGCATTTTGCGCGCACAGCGCATTTCTTCATTTTGTATGATTCCCGCCGCTTATTTCCTTAAATAACATTAACTGATGGTCTTTGTACGGGAGACGCAGTTCTGTTTCTGTAAGGTAGGAACTGACTTTCTGTATAGCGTAATTTCGACCAGGGTTCACTCCCGATCCAGTCTATTACAGTCTGTGGTCGACAAAATGGCACTAAGATGGCCTCTTCTTCGACTAATTGCGTTTACACCTGTCAGTATTATTGAGAACTGTGAGGGTGGGGTGAAGAGGGAAGAATCCCTGGATGGGAGGACGCAGGGAAAGAAGTCCTTTTACTTTTGAAATGCACAAAAAACTAAAGAGTAAGGGAAAAAACATTGAACAATAAGTGGCAAAACAAACTAGGAAACTGCATAAAAGAAATGAATAAACTGCAGTAAGAGTAAAAAGGTTACGGTAAAGCAATCCCATTACAGGCCTGGACAGGCCCTTAGGGTTCCAGGACGTTAAGGCTCCCAGATTTCTAGACCATCGGCACATGAAGGTGGCAAGGTTGTCAGCTCTAGGTAACGGCCGTCTTTACCCCCCAGAAAATATTCTTGGTACTCATTTCTGTTAGAGGCTGAGTCGACCCCAGGGCCATAATGCGGCCGAAAGGATTATGTCAATGAAAAATTGCAAAGACGCCATCTGTAGTAAGAGCACGGAGTTAAAAAATGTAGAGGAAGTCACATACAAGACGAAATGCGAGTAGCAAAACCAGGCGGAGAAAACAGCAGAGAACAGAAGACGAAAATGAATAGTTACTGTACAGATGATTTGATGGACTGAGGACAGTCATCCATAGAAGTTACATCACACGTGATTCCAAGGCCGTCGACGTTAGTCGAGACGACGCAAATCGAGAAATATGTTCTCACACACGCAGTGTTAAAATGTGGACAGTGGTTCAGGCAGACTCTGTTGGCCAACAAAGAAAAGGTACATTCATACTTCCGAAAAATTTATAACAAAACATCAAATGACAAACAAGTATCAATTTAAGGAGGAGACACTTCCTCTCGAACTGTACGCGGGTCGTCTGGATCATCATCGGCAACCTCCACCGATACACATGGCGACGCACTAGTCCCTGAAGCTGACGTCAAGAAATCAAGCGCTTAAGTCTGAAGAGACGAAGACTTCTTCTTCTCTTCCAGAATCTTCTCACAGCAATCATGCATCCTTATAATTCCTTGCCTAGTTACTGCTCACTGCTCGTTCGAATCAATGTCCTCAAACACCTTGCTGCCAGCCCAAATGAGTCCAAGCCGCTCAGTCAACTTCGAAACTACCACAGGTGTCTCCTTGGGCTCATACGCAGGTCCCTCGCCTTTTCAAGGGCACTTTGATACCGAATTTCAACAAGATTGTCGGTAGTGGGCTCCTGATCACAGGAGTTCAGAAACTGGAAGGCATCCTCCGCATGGTACTTACAAACTCGCGCGCTTGGGGACAAACGACATCGTCGAGGAATTACCGCATATATCATAAAAGGAAGGATTTAGAGCACAAAACTAAAGGTACAAGTGATGTACTCCAGAAAACTTGGTGTTAGCAGTCACATCTCGGGGTGATATGTGCTTGGAACTCAACCGATGGTAAATACAAGTGAATACATATCCGCACACGTGTTGCTTCCTTCCACTAACATCGTAAGTATTCTAGTTTATCTAATTTAGAACACGAAAAATTGTATTAAGTGAACATAAATTTTGTTGTTACTATTGGTATTCTTTAAGTTGGTCCTCAACCCTTTCTGAGAAAATCTGAAACGGTATAATTCATTAATCCATCTGTGAGTGTTCTAATAACGATTAAATTAACCCTTTAAAGAAGCAACGTATCTGTTTTATATAAGGACTCAGTGCGTACCGCGCTGTAAACACTCTCCACTTCGGTTATAAAAACCAGTCTCTTAATGTTTCATAAGGCAGAAGTTGCTGTTTGTTCTGAGATCCGTACAAAACACATAAACGCAATGTGGGCACCACGTAGAATTTTTTAAAGTTAAACCTGGTGGCATGTAAAGTTACCGCTAGGCTTTAAAAGGTTAAAGCAGCTCTGTATGGAACTGGTACTAAAATCGTGCCCCTGGAGGTTACTGCGATGCAGAGCCTTAAGTAAGGTTCTCTGCACTTGAAGCAAGCTACTGAATTGCGGGCCCCCTCCCCCCACCCGTCCCGAATACGATAAAATTCCTACGTTTATTATTATTAAAACTCTTATTCATTGAAGCGTTGTTAATTGCAATTATCTTGAGATTGCAAACAGGTGACAGCGAAGATATGTATATAAAATAATAACATGTTGTTATAGTTCACATATTTTGGCTTCCTACTTCTAAATACTGGCTGCACTATGGCCCTGGAATCGATTCAGCCTCTAAGAGAAACCAGTACCAGGAATATCTATTTTCTATGTGGTAAAGGCGACCGGTGATTAGGGCTGACAATCTTACCACCTTCATGTGCCGACTGTCTGGAAGGCTTTGAACCTCAACCTCCTGGTACTCTCAGGGCCTGTCCAGGCCTGTACAGTGATTGCTTTACCTTTTACTTCTAAATATTTCGCCCATAAAATTACTGGGCCAGAGACGTTTACATAAATTGAGTGTAGTTATAAATACATTCAGATGATAACGTCCTGCAGCTTGACCTTATGTAGGTTCGTTCAACCACAGACATTTCGGAGGGTCGCGCTGCCTCCATCTTCAGGGTTCACAGAATTACGTTCTGGTAGACTTTAGTGTCTTATACCTGAAGGTGGCAACTGCAGCGTTTTCGACAGAAAATTTCATTCGTCAAGGCAGCATAGCTGCAAAACGCCAACCCAATGCGAAAGTTCAGATCGCTATTTTACGTTACGTTATACTCTGCCGACAGGCGGATTTCGAATAAATTGGAAACATCAAGTTCAGCTGAATGTAAAGTGGGGATGATACTGGACCGATACAAAACAAAACAAAATCAATTGTACCCAACAAGTTTCAGTATAGATTCCAATATCGAATAATATCGAAATCCATTCAGTATTTTCGAGGATAAAATATGCGTACACACGGTGGGATGGACAAATCTACACGAAACTACCATTATGCTTTCATTTTACACACTTCGTTGAAAGAATCCAAAATTTAAACTGTTACTGAACTCTATCAGTACAGATGAGAGACTGAAGGTATGATTTTGGAGAAAACGTGCACTCCAGCTTGGAGGACATTTTTCCGTTTTTGTGTCAATCGTTCATGGGAAATATGGCAGTACTAAGCTTACCCTTAAAATTCAAACAAAAATTGAGGAAAGCATCTGTTAACACAAGTCTTCCGGCGCATCTTAAATATAGGCGCATGTGACGGATATTCATAATATCTGCTCTCGGCCCTAATTACTACATACATTGCCGATCCTAACCGTGGCAGTACTGCGTGGGAAGCACGTCGGACAAAGCGGTGTGCATTGCCTTCACCGGTAGCTGGGACTATGCAGAGAAGGCAACCACATTAACTTCAGAGTTGGTTGGGTTGTCTAACTGTACTTTTCAGTTGCTTCTCGCCTATCAAAACCGTGAATTCTGGTCGCTGTGTCCCACCTGGGCCACTGTCAGCCTGGTTTTCACTGTCACAGTTTTGCATCAGAAAAAATACTCAGTTTCCCTAGAAATCCTTGTCATAAATCTAAATGACGCCCCAGTAGTTCTGCAAGTCTGGCATTGGACCCTATTCTGATCCATTTCGATCCAATTCACAGCCTCCACACAGTTTTTAATAGATATTTTAGCATTTTCACTACGTATTTGCGTTATTTTCCCGAATAACATCTTCCCACCAGGTTCTGCAATTAAAACTGATAATATATTCACTGTTTCCCCTATGCGTCCTACAGAAGCCCCCCGTTTTGATCTTACTTAATCACTCTACCTAACGATTATACAAGATAGAGTACGAAACTTCGGCTTAAAGGAAGTAGAATACCATAAAATATTTGAGGTAATTTGACCCTGCAAATTTTGGCACCACGGTTTCCGACGATCGCCCTCTTATTCCCTGCACTACGCTCCTGGAAAAAGCACTTTCATCCTTACATCATTTCTGTGGCTTGTTACTCAAAACTGTTGACCCCAGCCACTCCCAAATAAATCTTACTGCACCGTACCCTTAAAGCGAAATATGCTGGTTCTTAGATAATTTCCTCCCACCCCTCCTCAAAATCCATACAGTAGGTAATTATCCAATTCCAGTTTCGCATAAGAAGCGGTTTTGTTTTAAAAGTATTCTCTACGGGAAATTCAGAATTTCGTACAGTGCTTTATTAGGCGCGTTCACATGTGCGCAAAAACAGCCTGTTACTTTCACCGTGTCCGTCTGTCCGTCCGCGTATATCAACGCGCCTTCCACTGGACGCATTTCTGTGAAATTTTATATTCGGGGTTTTTGGTTAAAATCGAAAAAAATTATCGGGAAATTTACATGAAGACCTAAGTATGTTTGACTGTTGCCGGAGACATAAAATCACAAAAAGATCACTTTCGTGCAACACTCCGTATCTTTATGCACCTCAACAAATGCACAGAACGCATTATTGCTTTTCCATTGCAACAATTACGCGAATGCGCCATAATGTTACGTTACACGTAGCGTCTACATTGCGTATGTTGTTTCTCCGATCCGAATTCACCGACAGAAGCATTTGTCCGCTTTTCTAGTGGCGCAGTGCGAAACAGACGGAAACTTCAGTCAGGATTTGGAAAATAAAAAATAACGATACTGCAAAATATGTAAAAATTCTGTCCGTTATATGTACGTTACGACACACTTTAAGTTACTTCTCATAAATCTGACCTTACCTGACTGCACGATTACTGAATGTACGAAATGTCTGTTTACTGTATTAATTGGCAAGCATGTGTGCTTACACTAGATGTAAAATCCCTGCGGTATGCGAATACGCTTTAACTGAATGTAAACAAACAACGAATGTTTGAACAGTTTACCAACCATTTCGTTTGGAACATACGCGATTTTAAGAATACATGTTTACAGTTAAATCATGAACGGCTTGGTAGAAGTTTTGATCTATGTATTGTATTGACACAATAAATGCCTGCAATTTCACGGGCATTTAATTGTACGAATATTATGTGCATAAGAGCGCAAGTCTAAAGTATACACCACATGACTTCACGCTATGCGTCTCTTAACTGTCAGTCTGTTTATGACTGTGTGTCCCCTACGTCTGTCTGTCAGGTTCTTCAATTCCTCCATTACACAATAGATTCTGACTCTTGATGGACATTAACTTCGATGTGTAATGCTTTATAAAAAACGTCAATGAGCGCTGCGTTACTTATCCATGGTAACTTTATACATTTTTTTAGCGACGGCTAGTTAATCATATCGCAGGTCTGTTGGACATTATCTGTAGTCTTATGTACGTTTCATATATCCGTGCATGGCTTTTCGAGATGTTGTTGTAATTTCGTGATCAAACGTCTTACCTTTGATAACTAATTCTCAAAAATTCGTGAAGTACGCACATCAAATACACCTCACTCAGTGGCCACCATCCAACACAAATGCGGAAACGGTATTAAATATTATTAGTAATCAACAGGAGCCGGGACAGCATAGTCAGTGTAACGACCAGGCTACGGGATGCACGGTCGAGAAATCGCAGTTCGATTCCCGGTTAGGGGCACGAAATTTGCCTAAAGAATCTCGACCGGATCTGGGGCCAATCCAGCCTCATAATCACTGGATAACAGGGTTCCTCCTTTCGGTAGAGAGGAGGGGGGCGTTAAGCTAAATACATCTAGTGCCGAGGTTAAGAATGAGTGGAGCTATACTTCCACTACCCCACATGGCGAGCACAGGGATTTCTTGCAAATTAAATGCACAACAGCGGGCTGAAATTCGTCCGGTGTGATGGTTATGACAAACTAGTGGACTTTTTATAAATAACCCAAATGAGTGCGGTTTCATACAGATGCAAATTACTCATTAATGAACAATTCATAACGTGTGTTTTATTTATAATTATACAAAAACACAAATGCGCTAGGCGCCGCTTGTCGTGTACGCCAATTCAAATTACAACTTCATTTGAACACCAAAGCGAAATTATCGATTACATATAACGGGTAACAGAAGAGATAAAACACAGAAAAAATCGAAAGGATCTTTGGTTAAAAGTTCCATAGTTCTGTGTTCTGTTCACTACACACACTTGCTATCAAATGTTACTTCAAAATATGGCGAAGGAATTAGCTCGGTATATGCCAGACACCTTGCCTCGTAGCTTTAGCAGAGATCTCGGAAATATTACTGTACGACAATACATTACACTACTCAACAGTAAAATGCATAACAAGACTACCAGACATCGTCCAGTATTCTTGGTATCCAAAGCTAAATTACCAGCTTAGTCAGTCAATTAATGTTGCGCAGTAAATGTTTCATGTAAATAATGTAGGTCTACAATAAAATACAAACTGCCGTTCAGTTCACGCATTAACGCGTTGAATCGGTGAAAAACGGAGCCAGTATAGTGTAGTTCGTATAGCGACTAGGCTACGGTCTGTAAGATCGATACACAAAGGTTCGATTCACGGTGGGGGCAAGAGGATTTTATCGTTTCAAAAGCCTCCAGACCCGTTGTGGGGGCCACACAGGGTACCAGGGACTTCTCGGGGGCCAAGCAGTTGAGGCGTGGAGCTGACCACTCGCCTCCATCTAGTGCCAAGGTTAAGAATAAGAGAAGCTACACCTCCGCTCCCCTCACATGCCATCATGGCATGCAAAAGAACTTTCTTTTTATTGGCGAACAAGGCAGGCAACGTACCGTTTGGGCGCGCTCACGTAACCATTGTTGCCGTGGAAAAGCAGTATTACATATTCTGTGTGTGTGTGCGTGTGTGTGTGTGTGTGTGTGTGTGTGTAGCCTTAGTTCTACAGCATGCAAAGCGCACGCGCCGTATTATATTGTCATCCGTTGATTATCTGGCTCTAACATATATTTCCACATTATCTCATAAATGGCACGATTTTCGGAAAAAAACTTATTGAACATAAAATGTGTTTTGATTTTCTCTGCAGCTTTTGCCTGAAAATTTTCTCGTTCTAAGAAGACTGAGTGAGATATCATAAATGAACGTAGGTCTCTATGTAAAGTACCCATTATTCTTGTCAGATTTTAATTAAATTTGAATTTTCTCAACGGGTTTTCGAAAAATACTCAAATATCAAATTTCATGAAAATTCATCTAGTGGGAGCTGCGTTGTTCCATGTGGAGGGGCAGACAGATATGATGAAGCTAACAGTCGCTTTTCGCAATTTTGCACAGGCGCCTAAAATGGTCACATGATCAAATGCTGCTAGAATCAGTACTTTTTAATGCATACATTTCACAGTTTCTTGAGTTTAAAAAAATATTACTTAATTATATAATAGATTCTTATGTTAAATTAGTCAGATGTAACCTCACAGCAAGATGTGAGGTTCTCACAGCAGTAATGTTGAAGGTTCAGTTCTTCTGGGATCTAACACTGTCACACAGTAAGAAGTACCAAACATTCTGAAGTACCACAGTGGATTCATCCTTCCAAACACTGGGAACTACTTACCCACTGACATGTCATATTATCCCAGAATACCAGAATCATCATCATCTCACAGCTTCACACTACCACCATATTCACAATTTTAACCAATTTACAAAGAATATTGCATACACAAATGGTAGGTATGTCCATAACCTAACAACATACCAAATATTCATAGCAACAATTGTTTGCCAGTTATCAGTGACTAAAAGCTCTGTAACAAACACTGAATATTCTTCTAATGGTAGCCTGTTCATTGTAGCACTCAGCAGTATTACTCACTTGGTGTGTTACCCAGATATGCTTGACAACCTCAAAATTTTGCTCACTTACCAAGTTCTGACACATTTGATTACAAGATGCTGCATCTTAACACAGCCCAACAGACTTCAAAAACCCTCTTAATGAGACTTTTTCAATTTTACTTTCTTCTTCTTATCAATGGAGCCACTTCAGAGAAAATTTTACACTAACAGACATTAAAATCGTGTTTTCCAAAATGTAAAAAAATCTTTAGCCTTAGAAAGTGTGCCTGAAAAAGGAGACAATAACCATCTAAGGCAGTGATTATATGGTGCTGATTTCACCCCATGAGGGCACAGACCATGCCAAATTTGTCTCTATTTTATTGTAAAATTAAAAATGTCTTTCATTTTAAAGTTATGCTACATCTTACATTTATAAAGCTGAGCTACTTCAGCGACTTTTTATATGGGTTCAGGAATATATTTCAAGAACCAAAGGGGTGCAAGTTGCAACAAATGTTAAGTACCACTGCTCTACATTATCAATACTGAAAGAGGAGATCTGGCTTCAGAAATCCACATATTACTCTCTTCGCACCTGCTTTACCCCTAGGCCAGCTTAAAATGTCAAAATTACATTTCCTTTAAATATATGAAGTAATGATATATGTGAAGGTCCTACCTCTCTGCATGATTCACCTGCAAAAATACTTCACAGGATTTTTACATAGCTTGTTCTGGATGGTGCATCAATGCATTGCAACTTGCAGAGTACAGTGTGTGTGCACAAGAAGTTCTAATCATAAATGTGAAATTTCCTCAGAATGATCCATTGTACAAAAATATGTTAATATATAATGACTATAACCATGTATCTGTTGATGGGTATCATGGACTTGAAATAGGACTGTTACAAACACTTACTTTTCGTGGACATGTTGACATGATGTCCGTGTCTTGCGAACTGTTGCTGTGCTAGTTACAATGTTTCCATAGTGATAGTTCACTTTTTCTCACTGTTATGTCCATTCAACCTCCACAGTTTCTGGAACATTAATGCAAATCCTGCAATAAACATACCAATGGACGAGGATGACACACTGGTGTGTGTTATCTCATAACACTGTACTAAATGCAAAGGTCAATAGATATGCAACCCTGATGTTACATGTAATTTCTGTTTGGTTGTAAAAACTATGTTACGAAAATCATGTCAAAATCTCCAAGCCACTATCTAGTTAGGATACAGGGAAAAATTAAAATGAACAGAAAAAATCTACATAATCGTAAGTTTTTATTATATTTTTCAACATCCCAATGTAGTAGTCATCAGCTGATTTCTGTGGCTGATTTAGGCTGAAGTGTAAATCATATAAAACTTTTTATATCACTGTGTCTAAAAAATCTGTGTTTTTTAAATTTCGCTTTGGTCGGGGGGGGGGGGGCTGCAGCCTGGTAGCCCCCACCTTGGGTGTGCTAATGCACAGAAGATAGGTATGTACTGTGAGATGAAGGGTGGTTGTGGCCTATTCAAAGCACTAAGTGTCAGATTTCCTGTGGTTGTGGTTGACAAAAACCATGAAAATGCCAATCAAGATAACCAGTGGCCCTGCCACAACTTGATTCAGGTATGTTACACATACACATCAGACTTATAACTTCAGTTAGCCTGCTTAGTGACTTGTATGACTGCATATCCAGAAGTCTCAGGACAGAGATGATAACAAAATGATATTACTGTGCTTTTCTTTGTTTCTAGTCTTTGATGTCCCACTTCTTACTTAACCCAATGGGCCCCGCTGGAACCACCACTGAAACTGTCTTTTTGGAATCAAATGTACAAAATGACATCCTCCTAGTTGCAATTTCACTCTTGGAAATAAGAAGAAACCACAAGAGGCCAAATCATATGAGCAAGGAGAGTCACAAACCACAGCCATATTTTTAGTGGAAAAGAATTGCTGCTTCTGCTCATTAGTGTGCAACAAGGCACAAACTCTGAAAAAATATGCCCATGTTCCAGTCTTCCCTTACAATTTTCTGGCATGTTCCACATGAGAGGCCACCCCTGCCAGCAATCTTCAAAATGGCACTTGCATTGGTCTTGGTTGACAATTTTTCAAACTTTCTCCATGTTTGTGTCTATGCAACCTGTAGAATGCTTGCAATTTTCAACAAAGTTCCCTGTGTTTGAATTGAGAACACAACTCAGAAGTCTATATTTTCACCATGGCACTGTCACTGAAAGCTGGTTTGAGTACTTCACATATTTTTGACACAATGTTTCTGAGTCTGTAGCAAAACTGAATGCAAATGCATTGTCCAGCTATTAGAAAATCCCAAATTGCACTTAACATCCACAACAGTAAACACACACTGAGAAGCAACAGAGAGGGTTATGGCTACAGCCACACTGGAAACTTCTGGATACATGTTCAAATTTATAAGACATTTAAATTAATAATTCAACTACAATGTAATGAAATTTAATGAGCTAAAGACAGCATGACAAAATCACATGTTAACTGTACAAGGACACATCAAGTCGGGTGCACCCTTCAGCACAACATAAATGATAATACTGACATTTGTTCCATGTACACTGACTTCAGCAGTCCCATATAACAGCACTGTTCTTGCAACTAAGTATGTACTGCCTGTTATAGCCAGAACTCTTTAGTCTGGATGTGGTTTTTTGAATTTAGAAATATGTAACTCCTTTGTATGACTTAAATGGCCAGACAAGTAAAAATGTAAGGTGTGCAGAATGATTTTCTACTGCAACAGACAAAACTGTGCGTGTGTGTGTCTGTGTGTAATTACCTTCATTCTCTTGTAAAGAAAACAAATTATTAACTGCTGCACCTATTCAGTTCCCACCACATATCTTTTGAACATAATCTGCTATAAACAGTGCGGCATACCTATAACCTCAACAAAACTATTTCTATCAAAACAGGCTGTTTAGTAACAGTCATATGTATTCCATCAGTAAGAAGTCATACAGCAGTCCAGTTGAGTACATTAGAATGTGGATATATATAGAGTACGTAAAACACATGCATATTTAACATGACACGCAAGTGAAAAAACTGACAAAGCAAGACAAGAACTCTTTTAAATGGTTTAGTAAAAGTTGCAAAGTAAGTATTTTACTATTTTCATTCCCACCTGAGGTATGGTTTATTTTATTTATTTATTTTTGGTGGGACACTGAAACTAAACGGATATTAAATAGCAAAAGCAGGTCATGCAAGTAATGAGTGGTGTGGGAAAACAAACTTCTCGCAGGCAGATAGTCTGAGATTGTACGAAGTATACGGTTAGTAAATTGTATACACAGATAAAATAGTGTGCTGTACTAACAGAAACAAAGAAAATATTCAGCGGGATGTACAAGTTCACAGTTATAACACTCAAAAAATTTGGTTCCCCATATTCAGTCTTCTTCACAAAATGTGGTGAATATGGGAATGAAATCATGTAACAAAGTTGGCCTACCTAATAATACAAAATAAATGAAAAGATGTAAGTTCTTAAAAGGGAGTTGAGACCCTTTCTGTTACAACGTATGTACATTTTCTTCTGTGGAAGAATACATATTATCTTAGATGTGACTGATATGACTACCTGCTTCCGGGCTATCAACTTCTACTAAAATCGGTCTCAGCCTTGTTTCTAAATTCTGGTTTCGGTTATGTAGCTAACGGGTAGGTTGTATAGTCCTTGGTGGTGCTGGCAAGTTTTTCTGTGTTCTTGTATATTTTGTGTTTCACCAGCACCCTAAGTATTTTGGGGGATCACGGAGTGTGGAGCCTCTTAAGAATAGCCTCTTAAGATTTGTCAGTTTCTGAATCGTCAGCCTCTTAATCATTGTCAGACTATTAATATTTTGTCAGTTCTTTTGGAATGGGGTGTGTCTCTTAATCTTTTGTTAACCCCTTAATATGGTTTTATCTCTTGGAGTTGTGTTTGTGGTTTACCTTTGCAATGTGTGTAATTATGATTGTATGTGATGTGATACTGAGCTGTAAGTATTATGAATGATGTTATTTAAGTCTGTAGAATATATACAAACTGCCGCAGTGAAACTGAGTTCATTATCATACATACACTGTAAAGCAACAGGGTGCGCCACAACCACTTAAGATTCACAGGAGTTATGTATTTATGTGGGTAGCAGACTGCCGTGTAGAGTGTTGTGAGACAGTGTTGGTGCAGATGAGTTGTCATGTATTGGTTCATATATTGTTGGGGTAGACTATCTTCTGTAATTTTAATAAGGTTATGTTTAGTTCGGTATAAACCATGATTGATCGAAATTGATATATCCATATCAGATGTTTGGATGCATCAATGTAATAATTTTAAATATGGACAGAAAAAGAGCCATGACAAATAACAATTTAAAAAATGGCTATAGCCTACATAAATTGCAGGTATTTTTAAACATGCAATTATTGTGAGCTAAGTACAGTAAGCATTATTTGTCATTGTAATACTTAGTTTTAAATTTGAGTGGCAATACAGGCCTGACAAATAACAACAAAGGACAATAATGTTCAGCTATTTTAAAACGGAGAGGCCAGACACATACAAACAAAACAACAATGCTAATATTTTCAAACCGAAGACCTGAGTGCAAGAACCAGATAATGGCCACATTTTTCAAAAATGAGTTTTTGATGTATATTTGTTGTCACATCTGCCCTTTATCGGATAACATTTTCACTGTGCATCATCAGCTCTTCTTTTGGTCAATGGATGGCATTGAAGCATGAGTTGCTTCCTTACTGAGTGCAAGAGTTGGATAATGACCAGAATTATCCTCTTCTTGCACTCAGTTCTATGCAAGATGGGGGAAAGTGAGTTTTCCAGTCCCAGTACTAACAACAGGGGAGCTCTTCTACTTGTGACAGGTGTGGATTTATAACATGGGGATTTATTCTTGTAAGACTGGGTGTACCAAAATGTACATATACAAAGAAACTACTGGGAAGAAGGGCTCAAACGAATCTGCATCACTCTTAAAACATTATACTGATAAATATATCCGCAGAATAGAAGACCTGGCATCTTTTCAGTGACAACTGCGCAGGGCAAAATAAAAACATTTTGATGGCCCAGTTTTTAAACTCACTCACTGCATCAGGAAGGTTCCTTAACATACACCTTCATTTCCCCGAATGTGGCCACTCATTTATGCCCTGTGATTGGGCATTTGTGCAGATTTAAAAGATTAAGCAGATAAAGGAGTATGTTTTTGTACCAGAAGAATGGTATGATATAGTTTCATCTGTTTTGAAGTTTTCAGTTGTGAGAGTGGACCAGGACATGATACTTGATTTCAAGCAGCATCTGCAGCCATTTTTCAAGAAAATGATCAAGAATAAGACCGCTTCATTCACTATAAGCCCATACTGGAACACAGTTTATGAAGGAAGAGAAGTCTCTGTATCCACTGAACAGCGTAATATGGTTTGCAGCAAGTTCTGCCTCTTCACGACAAAGCAGAAGAGTCCTCATTTTAATGCACCAAGAGCATACCAAGGTGCACTTCCTTTGAACTCAAAAAAGTAGGCTGATGTAATAAAAATGGCCCAGAAATATGTACCAGCCGTTCACTGAAGCAGTACAACAAGCTTACAACTATACACAGTAGATTAAGCCAAGGCAGGCATGCAAAGTGAGGGGTCATACCATGATGAAGGCTGATTTAAGAAAAAACTATGACCTTACCTTGCCATGATATATTTTTTATCTTATTTTTCAAATTCTGTAACTTCACAATGATTATTAAAATTATAACTATCCAGTGGTATAATTTTTTTTATTCTGGGGTCTCTGAAAATATTTTTGAGTGCAAGAAGTGGATATATCCAACAGAAATTTTTCTGATTTTTTCATATTTGCACATAAGCCACAGGCTTGAAAATTTGTTATATGACACACATTTAGCAGTACTTTCAATATGTGTGAAAATACTTGATGGAGTGCATGCTTAAATCAGTGTAAAATGCTGTTCTCATTTTTCTCAAAACTTTACGTTTGGTTATTATCCAATTCTTGCACTCACGTCTTCAATTGTTTATTAACTGTTGTGTTGTGTTATTCACCAATGCAATACTTCATTCATAGGCGCCATCGCAAATCGCGGAAGCGCCTATTAGCTTCGTCATAAGCGTCTGTCCGTCGGTCTGTGTACATCAACTAGGCTCCCATTACGCTGATTTTCGTGAAATTTTACATTGGGTACTCCCAAATGTGCCGAGGAAACTAATATTTTGTTAAAATCGCACAAAAATCTCAGATACAATACACGAACAAACAAGCACGTTTTGTATTGCCGACAGCGGCATACGTAGCTCAACAACACCAAATTTTAATCCTGACCTGCAGAAGAGATCTGACAAACAACAATTATGACGTCAAAAAGGCATAACTGATAACGAAAGTATACTACCAAACATATCCCAACAACGGGAACACACTCACAGGATAATGAGAATCAAGCGAAGGAAATGGTATACGGTGTAGTACGGGTTCTGCTCATTCCAACAAACTTGTGTTACCTTGTACATAAAAACAAGCTGAATTAAAATACACGAACACAATGTGCATGATAATGAGCGGCCCAATTTGCACCTGTTTACGTGCAAGACGATGGATCGCAGACATACTCCCCGCCCCTCTTCAACAGTTCCGCGTACCGATATATTCACTTCTGTGTAAAGCGATTTATGACGTCACCACAGCTTAATCCGAGTGCTTCGGCAAGCTGTCACAACCAGACCCTCAACGTAAGCATGCGAGCCTGCGCTGTAGCTACTGGGTGAGTGTAATGGTAATTGTAATTGTAACTGTAATTGTAAATTATTTAAACATCCATTTGCTACATACATAACACTTTGACCCGTCAAGTGTGTAGACCACAAAGGATGTAGGCAGGTGGGAAATTTCGTTCCAATTGTTTTGTTGCCCTTGAGTGGCCATGTTCGCAGTACGGATTGGTAATGACAAGACAATCGAGCACTACTCATGCAGATCGAACCAGAGAGAAAAGAACTATATGGCGTCACAACATTAACTGTTCGACACCACGGATCGTCTATCTGTTACCCACTCGGCTCTAGCTGTGAGCAGTAGGGATCCGAGTGTGAGCAGTTACTACCGCAACCTATGAGCAACAAGGAGAACCACTCCGCTCACTTGACGATAAAAAGAAAAGACTGACGATATTGTTATCCTGGTTGATTTGATTGTACTCAATATGTGGCATTATAATGGTCTGTGTAACATATTGCTGTACTCCTGTGCACTCCCAGTCCATCAAAAATTAATTCGTCGTCCACCTGGTACCGCGCCCGTTGGACCTTGCTCACTTCTGGTGCAGTTACCCCCGCCCCCATTCCAGGGGTTGCATAAGTCAGGACGTGCGTAATCTCGATGTCACGTAAACTCCCCCCCCCCCCCCGCCTCCATAAACGACACATTAAACAATTCAAGGTGTATGAACATTATGTTAAGCTTGGAATGTAAGCTTCCATTTTTGAGGTTATTGTTGAAAATGTCATACATATCAGAAACGAAAGGCTGCATTGCACAAACGGCAGTATCCCCCCCCCATTAAATTATCTACCGTATCCATAATTTTTTTCAGGTTTTAGCACAATCAGATTTTGCATAGTGCCTCAGTACAGTTATTGAATTAACAGTACACAGACATACACCACAAGGTAAAATTTTACATATGTTTTGGGGTACTAGGTCAAATTCTGACACACATAAGAGTCTAGATATGCAACGGTTTGTTGAATAGAGCCCTTATGTTAAGTTGTGGACTGTATGCATAATCAACTCACAAAATCGAACAAATATTATGTCCTACTGGTGGAAGTGAAATTTACTTGCAAGAACTGGCATGTACAAGTTTGCATAATTTATAGCGTGTTATACGAAAAGAATCTTGGCTTAACCATGGTTTTCAGTAATTCATAAATCCTGTCCCCTTCATTATCCAAACTAGAAGCACACTGTATGTTCCTGAAACAGAAGAGAACTGCAGGGCATTTTTAAAGCATCACCCTACAGGTACACTACCATTACATATGTTTGTGATTCCACAGTAACTCAAGGTTATAATAGGCTTGATATATAACTGGGAGAGGAGCTGGTAAATGATGCATGCAGAATTTAAGTAGGAAAAACTCTCAAAAAATGTCAGAAAACTGACAGTGAAGTGGTACAAATTACTACAATGAACATCAGAAAAATAGGTATGAATTGGATTAAAGTGTCTCATCCACATGTCCAATGGTATATAATGGTAATAACAGCACTGTTAGGTAATTCATATCATCAACCAATTACTCTTGTTTCTATGATAATTTTTGGTCATTAATGATCCTGATGGAACCAAGGTGTAGTGTTTCAACAGAACTGACAAAGTCATAAAATCAATCACCACTGTCTTATGCATCGCTCACAATATTGCTTTTTATTATCCTGAGGTATGGATTATGTACAATTACGCTGCTGATCACCAGCAACAGGACACCTACAGTACCTCCAAAGTGACCTGACTTTGGACCTTATGTCCAAGCTTTAATATGCTGTCTCACTGACATACACAACCACACTGCACCTCAATCAGATCAACATTTCAACAAAATTGAAATATTAACATGGACAATTTTTGAACATATAGCAAACTCTAACCAGTTTCATTATCAAGCAGTTTCCTTCAGTGAGCACCAGTTTTCAAACACCACATTATGAGGTGTGATCAGAAAGTTTCCTGACACTGTTTCTTTCCCACTGATAACAATGTTTTCCTGCTATTTCATTCTGTTCTTTCCAAAGCAGTCTCTTTGTAACTTCATACTATGAGCGCTGTGAATATGCCAATGTCAAAAACATTTGCTAACATCTGCTTTTCTAAAAGAAAAAAAGTTTCCCTGTGACTGTTCTTGAATCGTGATGTCATGCAATCTCGTTTCTTTCAGTGCCAGCTTGAGTTTTGGAAGCATTAAAATGTCACAGGAAGTAAGAAGTAAGAAAGGTCTGGGGGCAACAGTCATGCCATTATTACCCTTAAATTCCTGCAGAGACAAAGCAGTGGGCAGGGGCATTATTCTAGTGGAGAAATCAACCTCTACTATGTCACTTCTAAGATAATTTTCACCACACACCTTCCCACAGACATCTGCACAGAAATGCTGCTTTATGGTTTGTCCCTTATACATTCTAATGCCAGACATATGTCCCAAACGTTCAGCACCCTTGACATGTCACTACACATCTGAACTTGAAAACCTATCAAACACTTCAGTTCTCCTCATTTTTTTTCTCTCCGAAAGAAAGTTCTAACATATCCAAGGTTTCTGTACCAATTTTGTCAAATGTGAAGTGGAACTTGATGTATATGTGCTGTTCTTTAGTTTGAAATTTTTTGAAAGAATCACAGAGGGAACAACACAGCCATACTTTACAAGGCATTACTTCATAATAATGCACACTGTAATGCTGAAATTAACAGCATACTCCATACACTGTACTCTGCTTCCACCTAGCAGATGAGTTCTGTACTACCTGCAGGGGTGCCTTCTACAACCAGTCCAGAAGTTCTCCAATCACACCTCATATACAAAAGAGATTCTTCTCTTACTAGTACTGACAACTTAAAGGAGTTTAAAGAGAATCTACCCATATCGCAAATATGGCAGAGGTAATTAGACACTGCAACAAAATGTACACAGATCAGAATAAACACATATTGGAAGAATATGTGTACTTCCTCTTGCTAAAGCCAAACACACAAGGGCAGGGAAGAAAAACAAGCATATACCCACACAAAACACTCAGATGCATGTTTGCGTGTGTGTGCGCATACAATTGCCTCTCTCTTCATGGTACTTTATTCCCACGTTGTTTAGTGAGTAAGAATGCCATACCATGTGTGCGGAAATGCTTGTTTAGTTGGAATGCAGAATCAAAGATTTTTCGACATACACGGCACTGGTTTTCAACAAGGTCAGGTGGGAAGTCTTCTAATGCAGGTGAACCTCCTTTACGTTGTGACATATCCTCTGTTTCTTCACCTTTTCCTGAATTAATACAGCAATTATTTTTCTGTAAATAAGCTTCAACATCCTTTATACGGTGGCTAATAAACAAGTGCTTTTCAAGTGATGGCTTTACAACAAAACACATACCACATTCCATGCACTGGAATGCACTTTGATCAGTATGGTGTAATTTGATATGTTCACGAAAAGACTCAACACAGGAATCTGCATAGTGGCACTTGGAACATTCATATTTGTGGCCTGATGCTAAGACCTCTTGGGCAGCTGGAACAATCTGTCCACTATTAAAGGGAGTACTCGCCTGTCCTTCCTTATCAGCCCTATCAGATGTTTTATGCAAAGATTTCTTCTTTCGCTTAAGTTTAGCAGGAAGCAAGTCATAATCTATAGGTATATCGCGTTCTGTTTTAATGTAATATGCATTTTCCGCAAATCCTCCACTTTCACGACTATTATTCCTTCCTTCATTATTTGTGTTGTTAAATTTCTCATTCATACAACTTTTGTTAAAGTCACAGTCTCCGCTTACATGATCATTAACTTCACTTCCATTTGCTCCAGTTTTGTTAGTCCCATTTGGTTCTGGTGTGCCTTTCTTTGGATGTATGACTTTTGGGTAGCTAGGATGATCCTTAACTGAAAATGGCTCCCTAACACTTGTACAGTTGAGTTGTAACTTAGCGACCTTAGGGGACAACAACAGCAACTTGAAACTGGGATGCTTAGAAGCAAAATGTTCCTCTATCTTAGAAGAGTCCATAGATATCAGCATTTTACAGAGATGACAACGATATTTGTTACTTTCCAAAGGAACAGTAGGTGATGTCTTTAACTTTTTAATGCTGGCTGGACCATTCAATGTGTTGGCATTTCTCTTAATACCTGAATTCTTTATAGTTGAAACAGTTTTCTCTGTAACTTCTGTTTTAGAGGTCAATTCAATCCTTCCATTAGTACTTTCAGTATCAACTTTTTGAGACTCAGTTATATGGTTAGAGGGAAAAAGTAAAAATTTACCACCTTCTTTCAGAAATGCATGTTCTTTAGCACATTTTGCACAAAATTCAGGAAACTTGGATGCACTTAAACCCTGTGAAAAGAGAATCATTTCCTGTCTGCAAATTGAACACAGGTTTAAAATATTTTCAGACTTAGTAACAATACCAGGTTTGGTACTGTCCATGTTCTGCAAGCTCAAAGGAATGTTTCCTGACACCATGGCAGGAATTAATGCATCAGTTTTTTCTGCAGCGGCTTCACATTTACTGTCACTTGTGTATATACATTTATCTTCCCCTTGGTCACTTGAGTCTTTTTGTACTTTTTTCTCTTCTGTGGTTGTGAATTTCTTTACTAAAACCAGAGAGTTCTTAATCTCTTGTTGTGTTACATCAATCTTGGGTAAAATTGTCCTCAGATGTGGCTGCGGTAACATTACTGTCTTCACAGTTTTCACACTTGATGCTGGAAGAAGTGCCAACTGCATCTGACTCTGAGGAACAGTGTAAATAATTTTAACAAAGTTGTTCGCCTGTTTACTGCCTGGAGGGATTACAGTGTTATGTGTGGCTAGGACTTTATTAGGATTCACAGCTGAAGGAACTGTTGCCAGTTTCACTTTTTCACTCTGCAAACAAGAAGCCCTGTGCGTTGCAAAGTCAATTTTCCTTTGTACGAAGAAACTGCAGTTACTGCACTGATACACATACAGTCGAACAGACTGTTCTTTAGAGTGTTCATTTACGTGAAACAGGAGACGAGCCTTTGGTATGAGCTGCTGAGGACAAAGTTGGCACTGCTGGTATGAACGTGTTACAAGGGACGCTTGTCCATGTGTCTTGACTTTATGGTCCTGTAATGTGTTAGCACTGAAGCAAGCAATGGGACATGCACTGCACTTGTATACAGACTTCACATGGAATGTAAGAAGGTGTACTTCCAGGCTAACAGCAGTAGGAAAGAGGCACTTGCACTGCATACACCTGCCAACAGTTATTCAAAAAACATTATGATACATATGTAATCACACACTGTTTTAACATTTGCACATGTTCATCATGTTGTCAATGTCTTAACAATAAAATGTAAAGGTAAACGAGAGAAGGTGAAGCTGTCCCTGTACATGCCATGGAGGCATACAGGGGAAGTGGAGATATAGCTCCCCTCATTCTTCACCTTGGCACTAGATGGCGGTAAGTGGTCAGCCTCACACCCTGGCCGCTTTACCTCTGGGGAAAGAGCCCTTGTACCCACTGAACAGGAAGCTGGGTTACCCTCATGAGACAATGTGGGTGTTTTGGAGAAGAGAACATCTCTTGCTCCTGCTAGGATTCGAACTCTGGGTTGTGCAGCCTGTAACCTAGTCACTACACAGACTATGCTATCCTGGCTTGTAACAATAAAACACAGAGTATATAATATCTTTTTCATTTAACACACACACTTAACTTGTATTTTATCTTAGCCATTACATTACTAATCATCATTAGGTGCCTCAATAAAGAGCTACTAACCAGTGACTACAAAATACAAATACAGAAGTCACCTACAGATGATAAATAAAAACAATAATGATAAAATTCACCTGAAAAATAAATTTTATTGTATTTCATCAGCTAGCAATCCCAAATTTGATACAAATAAGAATTAATGTATCTTACTAAGATATGTTATGTGACACACAACACTGTGTTCAGTAGTAATAATATGCAACAACATCTGGGGGTAAGGTTTTTACACCTTTAATAGAAAAATCTTCCATGGGGTTGTGTAAAAATCAATCACAAAATTACTACTGTGGCTACAAGGACATTATATTCACTCTAAATATGCACCCAACAATGTTTTTCTTCAATCCATTTTAAACTGATGTTTTTATGTTCATTTAATAAAACAGGAAAGAAAAAGAACTTTAAAATTTAATAAAAATTAGGGTTTCACTGCACAAGATATAGGACTACTGTGAGTCCATTCCGTCTGCACCATGTATGATGACCAGTGTTAAGGTAGCCTACATCCAAGATTCATGATCAACCAACAACAGTGTTGTGTTAGAAACATTCTATGTGTAAATGGCTCCTGTCACAGGCCTTTTGACCGATAACACACATGCTAACTCTTGGGACTCTGCAGTGGTACTTTGCACTCACTTCTCAAATCACATCACTTACACTGTGCACAATCATGGACTTAGTTATGCAACCCAATCCCCAAAGCTGTGAACACAAACCCTAAACTGTGGCTCCAAAATGATGTATGGACCAAATTCTGGAGTCTTAAATGTGGGAAAAATCTAGAATCAAGAAACATTAAATCAAGAAAAATCATACGTCATTTACATAGGGTTTTGGCCAGAACCACAAAAAATGAATCTAAAATTCAGAAAAATCCAAAATAAAAAAAATTCAATGGTGATTCTTTTGTATGTATGTATGATTAACATACCTGTAGCGGACTGCCTTGGACATGTGGAAGCAGGTGTGCTGCAAATGCGTAGACAAAGTAGCCCACAAACGAAATTCTTGACTGCACTCTGGGCAGATATATGGCTTTGTTTGGCTGTGGATGCGCTTATGCGCAGAGAAACTACAGGATGATGGCAATATGAGGTTACACGTCTTGCACTTGAATTGCATATCAACCGGCAAATCAGAACACAGGAAATGGTCCTTCATATCTCCAGTCTGTGGTACAATACCACATTCCTTACATTTCAAGGAACCTAATGCAAATATAAAATGGAATATATATCATAACAGCAATAATGAAACATCTGTAGTTTCTTAATGAATCATTCTTAACTATGTACAATTTGTCAAGGTGAGAACTACTGGGGTGCAAATACAGAACATTAGTTCAGTCAACGCTACCTGAATGATAAAACTCGTGAACTCATATGAAACCAGCCTTCAAATTAGCCATAGAACTCAATAATGTATGATCACACAAAACTTCCAGTAACATGGAATTCCACCATTCAAACTCTCATATGATACAAGTGGATCAGTACCTATGGACATGTTACATGTTGGTTGAAGCACTGTGCGACAAGATGGAAGGTTCTGGGTTGGATTCGTGGTAGGGTCCTGAGAAAATTTGAAGTGACCTATCCCATCAGTGTGCATTCTATAAGCCCTGGGGTCCACTCAGCCTCTAACCGAAATAAGTACCAACGGATTTCTTTGGGGGTAAAGTGGAGCTGGCGTTTACAGCTGACAACTCTGCTATCCTAGGTGTGCCAAATGTCAAAGTAAGGATGGAAGCCCAGCACTTCATCTGCCCTCTGAGACTTCAAGACTTGTTATGGGAAAGCCTTACAATTACAATGTCCAGAGTCTGGGTTCTATGATAGGAGTTCACACTGTTATGACAGCAGAATTTTCTTTCCAATATTTGAAGCCTATTGTAACATAGTTAGCCCTTCAATGCTGGCCTTGGTGCACAGTACAGGCCTTTAATCCCTCACATGCTGCTGGGCTTTGTGCACCATATGGTCATGAATGCACTTAAGGGTACTACCAATTTAAAACCTCTCCATTCTTGGCAGTAGTTATAAATTAAAGCCCAGTGTCATGGAAGGGTATGTGAAATTCAGAATCCAAGACCACAATGAGTCATTTTCATGTGTTTCAATAAATTGTTCCTACCCTAAAGCCAAACCCGCCTTTATACAGTGTGCCAACTTAAAAAAAGGAAGCTTCTGGTGACCATGTTAGCATACTAAAACCATTCTACTGGTTATGGAGGCAATGGCACTATCAAAATGAGATTACACATAATTTTAGTTAGAGTAAGTCTTAATTTAAACTATTTAAACACATAAACAAGTGAGTGAAATTCCTATTAGCGCAACAATCATAAATCATCACACTTGAAGCCAAATTTCAAGCTCCACTGTTATCCATGCCACACATAATTCTGCACTGTAGTAGTCCTTTTACATCACCAACATCCTTAAAATTTATGTGTTGTATCTGCTAGTCACGATTGACAATTAATGCATTGTAGACTTGACTGATACGGTTAGTCAATGCCGAGCGGATGCGAAGGAACTGATGGGTGTTGAAGAAAAGACTGCACAGCGGCAAAGTTGAGACGATAATGTTTATTCAGTGCTGACTCTGCTGTGGTCGTACAGACCTAACCCTCTGACGTCCAAAGTAGTAGAGCGCCCGTCAAGCTTGAATCCCGAGTTTATATACCTCTTTGCCATCTGGCTGTTTACAAAATTAGAGTTCAAGTCTGACGTGGCTCACATGTGTTTGCTCTTAATTAGGAAACAAAGTGACATTCAAACTGTAGACAAAAATACTCTTAAGGTTATCCAAGGGGTTACTGAAAATGTTTTTACCATTAAAGTTAATGATTCCTATTATTTACAAGTTAAGACAACTGTTCACCATTAAAGATAACGATTCCTGTTATTCACAAGTTAAGACAACTGTTCCTATTAGAGGGAACAAAGTTTATTTTGGGAGTTGATACACAACACTCTTAGACTTATCTGGAAGCTTTTAAAGTTAAAAATAATCACTACTTTAGGTAATGTCTCCCCTTGGTTCATAGGTTCAAATGATAGAAGTGTCACATAAATTCGATAACAGTGGCTTGATGGAGCCAACAGTCTAAAGTTATTTCCACACATGGCGACATGTGTCTGCTACTGATGTGAAAAGTAAATATGGCATCATGAGGCATGTAATACAAAAATGATAATAAAGTACAGTGCACACTATGGATTGAAATACTCGTACAACTAATGATTACCTATATAACCATACAACACCTTATTGGTTACTTATACCACATATACAACACCTCCCCCCCTGGGTGAAGACCAATTTACACCTTAATTGGTCTGAAAAAACAGGATTTTGCTGCCCAGTCGGTGTGACCTGCGTGGTTTTGCCTCAGGTGTAGGTGGTTTAATGTCACGTAAGGGCACATCTTCTTGTGCCATAGCTAAACTCTCATTACTGGTATGAATCTTAATATTAACTACATTGCCAGAGCCACTCGTGTGAGTAATGGCTTTGACGCAACTTACTTTTCCTTTTAGACAAGAATACATTTTATAAAGGATGTACAAAACAATTAGTAACAAGCAAATGTACACCAGAATGGAATATGTACCGTGGGATGCAGTATGCAATCTTTTCCATTCTCACTCTTTGATCATGTTTTCTACTTCAGATACCCTACGACTTGCAATCTTTAAATCATCCAAATGTGATACAATGTGCCTGTAACTGGTATTCAAGTGGAGAGTACTAATATTAACCTTTAGATTGAGTTCTTCACAACACTCATATTCCAAATGTACCTTTGATAGAAAATCACTTTCGAACCTTTAGTGTCTACATTCATAATAGAATGAGTTTGAAACAGTGCTGACTTGCCAAATCCTTTGCAATCAGCGCTAATTCCAAGTTTTCCAATCCCAGACACAATTACATCTACATGCTTGTCCATACAGAGTACCATGATGCCCTCACTGGTTGGTACAAAATAAATCCATTCATTATTATCTAGGTGGGTCCACACTGAGTTAGACATGTCGACTATTCTCTTGTCGCAACTAGGGGGTACACTTCCCCTGGGTTGTAGTAACTTGACCATACAATTATCATGTAGGTGGGAAGAAAGTAAAGGTTGGTTTTGTTTACATACATAGGACATACTATCCAAAATTTTACATGAATTCATCCATCCATTTTCTGTCATGAAATAATATTGTCTTGCCTGATCAATCCATAAAAATGACTTTCCTGTATCTATATATAAATACTTGGTATGATCTAAAGGTACAGGAATTGGAATCAGCCTGTATATGTTGAAGTTACCTGTGTTTACCAATGGAAGCAAAATAACATAACCCAAGATACCATTCTTCACATAAACTTGCAAGTCACACAATCGTAGTAGTAAATGTGTTGAGTCCTTGCTCACTGGGAAGGGTAGTGCAGTATCTTTTGGGAAGGCAGGAACACTCTTTATTAACACATCCATTAATGCGGTTGGGGAAATTACCTGAGGTTGTAATACACCTTCCTGAGCATTTATTATGCTATCAATCAATAAATCCATGTTACGTTGTAAGTTATCTATGGCTGTGTTAACCCTCAAAATGTGTCCCTCCACTTCAATTTTGGCACCGAATATGTTCAATTTTTCATTGGTTTCTGCCTTTAGGGTGTTCATATATTGGTTTACTTTATTTATGCCTTCTTTCAATAGACCTTCATTATGTTCAACATAAATTAGCGTATTATTAATAGCTCCTAATGATGACTGTACCACATATAACTGCTGCTTTAGTAATGAGGTCATGTCTTCCGAATTTTGTTCAAATAATTTGATTTGTTCATAGTAATAGTTAGCATCATCCTCATCCATAGTCCCAGACAATATTTTACTTAATTCTCCTACAAAATTAAAAACTCCCCTTTTCCTTCTCTTTCTTTCAGTGTTGTGACGAGTGATTTCCTTTAATAGCCTTTCCATTCTAATCAACTGGTTCAACCGTTCCCTAGCATCGGTACTGAAATGGGCACATCCTGTCCAATTCCTAACAACGGTCATCTGACAGAGCATTTCAACTTGGTGTACATACTGCCTTACAATCAATGGTCAATCCTGTTTAAGTTTACATATGTAATGGTCTTCCATGCAATATTATATAGTACTGCTACACCTTTATTCTCATAATAAATTCCTGGTGATTCATCATACTTTTCTATGGTATAACCCAAATTATTTAGTGCTGCCACGTCTATTAACGTCGACAAAGATAATGCCACCATTATAGTGGTCCATTGTAGTTTCCCCATCCTGCAAATAAAACAAACAAATATTTCCTTACTCTATACTACTCATTCTTTACAAACTTTATGTACATTTATTTAACTCTTGTCAACGAGAGTTCAGTAGAAAGGTTTTATTCGATTCACATGTACTTTCTGTGCTAAACGGCCTTTCTTAATTGTCACACTTACTCCTTCTACTGCTAAAACCTCGTATGGTCCAATGTACTGGGGACTAAGTTTCTTGGATCTCCCTCTCCGTACTGTCGCATCATAAACTAATACCTTTTGTCCCACCTTAATTTCAATGACGTCAGTGTTTTTATCGTAAAATTCCTTACTTTTTTCTTTTCTCGCTATCAGCTTTTGTCTAGCTCTTTCATGAGCCAACTGCAATTGTCCCTTTAATTCTGCTATGTAATCTTCATAATTATATTGTACACTGGGGGTTTCTCTTAGTGCTGAGGGCACTTCTGATTTAAAACCGTAAACTAGCTCAAATGGAGTGTATGTGGTGGTTGTATGTACTGTTGTGTTGTACATAATAACAGCATATGGGACTCACTCATCCCCATTAATTTGGTCTTCACACACACAGTGTCTTAAATATTCGGTTAATACTTCTTTCCAGGCCACCATTGCATTCTGGGTGAAAAGCAGTTGTTTGAATCTTTTTGATCCTTAGCAATTTGCACGTGTTTTTGAACCCCGCTCAGAAAGTTTGATCCTTGATCCGTGAGAACTTGTGCCGGTGCACCGAATTTTAGTATAATGTTTAGTACGAATTCTCTAGCAACTGTTTCTGCATTTTGCTCGGGAATGGGTACAGCTACCAGGAATTTGCTTAAGTCATCCTGAAAAGTAAGAATATACTTATTTCCTGACATTGTTTCCGTCAGTGGACCGACTATGTCTAGTGCACACTTTTCAAAAGGGTGTCTAGCTGTAGTCGTGATTTCCATGGAGGCTTTCTTCTTTGGTTTTAGGATTTTATTTAATTGGCATTTTGTGCATTGTTTAATGTATTCCTCTACATCCCCTCTCATGTTTGGCCATTGATAATGTTCTTTTATGGCCTCATATGTTTTGTTCATACCACGATGACCACCGAGGATCGAATCATGGTTTTCCTGTAAAATTTTGCATTAGATTTCAGTGTCTATTTCATCTAACTCTTCCTTGGCTGTGGTTAACACACCAACTCTGGATAATGCGTCTTCGTTTGAATTTTGTACCCCCAGGTTTATATACGATTTCGGAATCGTATTTCTCTAGATGGATATGCCATCTTAGTAACCTTGAACCTGGATCTTTGATGTTTGTGATCCACGTCAGAGGTTTGTGGTCACTGACTATCTTGAATTTTCTACCATATAGACAGGGTCGGAAATGTTTGATTCCCCACACGATAGCTGCTAATTCCTTTTCTACCATGCTGTAGTTTTTCTCTGCTTTATTGAAACTACAACTGGCATATGGGATGGGCAAATCTTTGCCTACCTCGCCTTGTGACAACACGGCCCCTGTGCCTTCATTGGACGCATCTGTGGTTAGTATAAACTCTCGGGAAAAATCAGGATACTGTAGAATGGGCTGTGACATGAGTTTTTGTTCCAATGTTTGAAAGGCAATTTCTTGCTCTTCCTCCCATACATACTTAGCATCCTTTTTTAGTAGTTTATGTAATGGGGCTGCTATTTTGCTAAATAAGGGAACAAACCATCTATAATACCCTGCTAATCCCAAGAAACTCTTCAGTTGTTTAGCTGTTTTGGGACGGGAAAATTGCTTATTGCTTCTATTTTTCGAGAATTGGGTTCAACACCGAATTCTGAAATTTTACATCCAAAAATGTCACTTCTTCCCTCAAGAATTCACATTTATCTGGTTGTAACTTAAGATTATTTAACCTCAATCTTCCAAACACATCCCTCAGTTTTTTATCATGATCTGCTAAAGAATTTGCATAAATTACTATGTCATCCAGAAAAACAAAACATCTGATTCCTGTTAACCCACTTAATACATTGTTCATCATCCACTGGAACGTTGCGAGAGCCATCTTTAGCCCAAATGGCATTCTCCTGTAGGCCCAATGTCCCTCCTTTGTACTAAAAGCGGTTTTATCTATGTCATTGGGGTTCATATCAATTTGATGCTAGGTCAAGACAAGAAAAATATTTCGCTTGTCCCAGCTGGTCTAAAATCTCGGTAATATCAGGTAGGGGATATGCGTTCCCCACAGTTTTCTCATGCAATCTCCTGTAGTTTACTACCAATCTAAACTTTTGTTGCCCACCAGCGTCCATCTTCTTTGGTACTACCAGAATTGGGCTATTCCAGGGTGATGTGCTTTCTTCTATAATCCCTTCCTGCAGCAATTTCTTAACTTGTTTGTCTACTTCCCGTTTCAGTGTTTCTGGTAATCTATAAGGCCTGGTGTTTATGGGTTGTCCTGGGTTCGATGTTAATCGAATGTTGTGCTGCCCTTGCACTGCTTAATTTATCCCCCAGTAGGTAGAATATATCTTGATAATCTAAGTATGTTTGGTTCAATAATTTCTTTTCCTCTGGATTTATGTGCTCCACCCTTAGTTGTGTGATAATGTCTTTCTCTCTATTCTCGGATATGAATCCTGTACTGCTGCTAATCTTCCAGTCTGTATCAAAATTATCGACATGCATTACTGCTTCTCGTATTTCTACTTCATTATCTTGGGTATTTATTATACTTGTCATCACATACCCGTCCCTGCTATTAGTTAGTGAATCTGCCATTATGATTCCTTCTTGTATCTCACATCTATCACCCCTACTGGTGGTGACCCTGGTGATACTAGTAATTTAACCACGCTTTCTGCTCGCGGTGGTAACTTACTGAGTTTAGTGGGTTTTGCCTTTACTTCTTCTGCCTCTGAATCCTTTCCTTTTCCTACCATCTTGTATGTCTCCCCATTCAATTCAATTGTTCGATTTTCACAGCAAATTTTTGCTTTCACTTGCTGCAAAAAATTGTGCCATAATATTCCATCACACGGAATATCTACTTGCTTGTTGACCAGTTGGAATTCATACGGAATCCAACTGTTTTCGAGTTTGACCTTTACCCCTACCGTTCCATACATCTGCATTGGAGATCCGTCTACACATTTAACTTTTACCTTTTTGTCAGCGTCATATTCTGTGGTTCCGATTAACTTACCTCCCTTAATAAGACTAGTGTCTGCTCCTGTGTCAATCAAGAATAATAAATTCTTTTCCTTGCTAACATCTATCTTTAATCTTACAAATTCCATATTTATTTCTCCTACACAGCCTATTGAATAGACTGGACCATCAGTCGGCTGCTGCTTTCCGATGGTCAATACTCGTTTCCCGAACGATTATCATTTCCACTCTTTTCCCTATGCCACTATCCCACCCTTGCCTCTCTGGGGTTTTCTTGGGTTTCTTACATTGTTTGGCCATATGCCCTTTCCCTTGGCAATTGTAACATGTAACATCTCTGCTGACCTCTCGATGTTCGTTCTTTACTAATACCTGATTTACTCTTACATCCCTTTTATCTCTTACATAGCATCTACTTGCAACATGCCCTACCTTATTGCAATTACTGCACTTCGGACCATCTGCATTTGTATTCGTCCTGTATCGTTCATTCTTCGATACTATTGCACTCTCTTCTTCTAAGGCAGTTTCTGCTATCTCATCAAAATTTGCATGATGTTTACTCCTTACTATTGTTTGTATTCGATCAGAATACAAACCTTGTATGAAACAAATATTTCTTAACTTATCTGTGAGTGTCAATACTCCCGCTCTCTCTTCCGGCTCGCAATCCTGTAAGGCTGCCTCTCTAAATTTCGAACCTAACTTCTGTACCCTCTGTATCCAGTCGGATACGGTCTCTACTTTTGTTTGTTTGGTACTGAACAACTCATTAGCATGATAATCAAGGGTTCGTTTCTCCGTGTTAGTGTTCTTTAGGAATTCTTTCAACTCCTCCCAAGTTTCTAAATTTCTGTGACCAATGGCAGTTCTCGGTTCCCCACTGATCCTAGTCAATACAAATTTGAATAGTGGACCCTCATTTTGTGGGTTAATAACCTCAAAGGCAGTGTCTACATTAGCAATGAATGCTAGCACATCTTTCTTGTCCCCTTTAAATGGGGTTATTAACTTCAATGCTTCTCCTACAGAAATGTATTCCGGCATGTTGGAATCGTTACTGTTCGAGCTTACAACCTCAGTTTCTAAATCAGGGTAAAGATTGGGCATGGACTTGAGCAAGTACTCACTTTTCGTTGCTTCTTGGCTGAGTAGATATCGGCACGCTGTGGAGTAGCCCGTGTGGTGTCTACTAGTTACTGGAACCTCTGCTCATCTTCTTCTTGCTTTCGAGTTGTCTGGACTCGTGCTCGCTCTGCTTTGCTGCTATTGCCCTCGCCCATTGCCTGGACACAAAGTTGCTCTACCTGGCTGCTACCGCCATCGCTCACTGCTTGGTTGCTGCTGCTGCCGTCGCTCACTCTCTGGACACGAAGTCACTCTGCTTGGCTGCCTTCTGGCTGCTGTCTTCTTTATCTCGAACTGTGGAATTACTGTCTTGCAGGTTCCTTGGTTCCACAACCTGATCTTCTGTAGAGATCTGGCTTAAGCACCAACTTTATCGTCTCGATATTGCGAATTGCTGTGCAATACCCCACCAATGACACCAGTGTTGTATCTGCTAGTCACGACTGACAATTAATGCGTCGTAGACTTGACTGATATGGTTGGTCAATGCCGAGCGGATGCGAAGGAACTGATGGGTGTTGAAGAAATGATTGCACAGCGGCAAAGTTGAGACGATAATGTTTATTCGGTGCTGACTCTGCTGTGGTCAAACAGACCTAACCCTCTGATGTCCAAAGTAGCACAGCACCCATCAAGCTTGAATCCCGAGTTTATATAC
>BLKM01004087.1:0-18339 GCA_013340265.1 Coptotermes formosanus | reverse complement strand
GATGGGGGGGCATGAACTGGATTGAGCTGGCTCAGGATAGGGACAGGTGACGGGCTCTTGTGAATGCGGTAATGAACCTTCGGGTTCCATAAAATGCGGGTAATTTCTTGACTAGCTGAGAAACTGTTAGCTTCTCAAGAAGGCCTCTGCTCCATGGAGTTAGTTAGTTAGTGGTAGGCCAGAGTGTGTACCATCTCGCCGTCCATTGACTGCCTGATTGTATCATGCGCAATTATATGTTCTAGTGTTTTCTTTTTCTTATGGCGTTTTGTCCGTCTTCTTTTTATCGTAGCTCTTTTAGCCCATACGTGAACTCTCCAGCAACTGTTCCCTTCTCAGACACCCTGGCCGTGTTCTTGAACAAAACAGATGTATCAGGCATCGCACCCAGATAAAACAGCGGGCAGATTCTCGACGCTATGCAGTCAGAGCTATCGAAAGCGTCTTTACGTCAACCATAAATAAAAATATAAATAAGTAAACAAATAACATATATAATTACAGGCAATGTAAGCATCTCACAGCAAAGCGGGTGGTTTTAGTCTCTTGCTAGAGTGGTACTGCTTAGAGATGTGTCGTTCCTGAATGAACGGGTCCGAAAGAACGAATCCGAGAGAGGACTGATAAGATCCGGGTCTCGTTCTTGCGAACCCGTCGTTCACTTGGATCCGGACGGGTTTGTATCGTTCAGCTAGTCTACATTCACTAACCTGCACCGCTCACAAACTATCTCGTTCAAATGTCAGCCGTTCTCAAAAGGGAATACTGACGTGTACATTTTAGCGACCGGCATGTAGTCTGTTAGGATGACAAAGGTTAATAATGTTGAGTGGCAGTGGGCCTATTAATTACATAAAGATTCCACTTCGTTCAATTTTATATGCGTTTATTTGCAGCACATTCCGAATTCTTTCCACTACACACATTACGCACTCCGTAGTTACGCGATTTTATTTTAAGATTTTAAAGTCTTGTTGCAAACCGCTAGAAAACAACACCAGAACAATCGTTATGAGTTTTCAATGTTTTACGGCGCGTGTTGTTCAATTGATGGTCGTGTTTTTAGGTTTTTACCCCACGTAGTATATGTGGTTTGTTCTTCTGAAACGTCGGAACAAACCGCCGATATTATACGGTATAGAAATCCAAAGGGCTGTCATCACCAGAACAAATCGTATCAATTTCCTTTATATAAAAAACGGGGTCAGTCGTTTTGTTTCCATGTACTGTTTGCAACGTCTTTCACTAACACTGCTAAATAAATATCGTTTTTCAAACATACAGGTAGTATTTAGAACCAGAGTTTGTAATAATAACCAAGATGTACACAATAAATGTAAGCGTTAAGGCCCTATTACGTATCGGCACTGCCGATTCGTCGTTTTCAGTTATCTGGACCGGTCTCGTCCGCGACTTTGTCCACGAGTTTTTGCAGGTCTTCGTTCACTCATCTGTGTCGTTCACCAGTGCTCATTTCGTTTCGTTCACGGGTCCATGGAACTCTCTCCTTCACCGGTTCCCAGTTCCACTGTCGTTCGTTCCCCAGTCACTGAACCTAGGTCGTTCGCCGGTCCTCCTTTCGTTCACGGGTCCACGGACCTGCCTCGCTCACCAGTCCGGTTCCCAGTTCCTCTGTCGTTCGTTCTCCGGTCACTGAACCTACATCGTTCGCCGGTGCGCCTTTCGTTCACGGGTCCACGGACCTGCCTCGCTCACCAGTCCGCATTTCCTATCGTTTACGGGTCCACGCACCTGTGTCGTTCACCGTTCCCCGCTTCGTCAGTCCTTCATCGGTTCTCCGTTCCTCTGTCATTCCCTGGTCCTCATATCCTTTCGCTTACGGGTCCATGGACCTGTCTCGTTCACCGTTTCCCACTTCCTCTGTGCTTCATCGATTCCCACTTCCCCTGTTGTTCATCAGTTCCCTGTAGGTGCACGATGTGTGAATGTGTGTGTGTGTGGGGGGGGGGGGGGTGCTGTATGTACCGACCTCGTTAACCAGCTACAGTATACCGCCATCTCTGACATAATTTCCCTATTACTTCCTCCGACTTGGGTAGCTCTGTTATATGTTCGAGCGGCGTGGCGTGACTATTGTGCTGTACCTCGTGATTTAGTTGTTTCTTGGTAAAGTACGTAAGAGTTTCCCTTCTTCATTGTGAATGTATTTCTTCTACAAGTACAGGTTACCCGGACTTATTTTCAATTCCAGATTTTTATTTCGTAGTTCACACCTTTCTTCAATCCATTCAATTGTATCTTATGGCATAATTTTCTGAGGTACTTCATCTAATAGTAAAGTCATATTTAAAATCCAAAAAAGAATAATTAGAGTAATTATGAATTCTGATAGTAAAACTTCCTGCCGCAAATTCTTAAAAAATTATATATTCTTCCCTTATATTCTCATATATTTTCTGTACTGCTGTTTATTGTTAAGAAAAGACCCTTATTCAACACAAATTCTGATTTTCACAACTTAAATAGAAGAACAAGTCATGATCTACGTCCTCCTACAGCGAATTTAACCTTAAATCAAAAAGGAGTTTGTTATTCGGGTGTCAGAATTTATAACCACCTTCCTTTAACCCTCAAGCTGTTATCATATGACGTCAATAAATTTAAAACAGCTTTAAGAGGATTTCTTCCTGAAAAAACTTTATATTCCGTGGAAGAATATTTCAGCTGGAAATAAGCAATGATCTTGGTTCTAGTAATTCAGTGCCATCACATTGTTATTATTGCCGTATCTTTCTAATGTCTTTTATTCACTGAATGAAAACAGGGCACATAAATCTTGCTATGACTGGCTTTACACTTAGATTAAGAAATGACATGTTCTGTGTCCTGTAACTGGATTTATGGAATTTTAAATAAATGAGAAATGAGAAAGAAACTTTTAGAAAACAAACGTAATTACTGTAACAACTTTAATTATTATTTTTGTACAGATTTGTTCACCATGATGAGGAAGAAAAGTGACCTCTGGTGTCACTTTTCTTCATCATAACTTGGAAAGGGTAAATGCCGGTATTGTTCCTTTGTAATAAGTTGCACAGGAGGATCAACTGGCAACCTTACAAGGCCCTTGAGGAGAAAACATCCAACTGTACCTCTACATCGGACTCCAACACCGGCTGAAATGAGTGATTCAAGATCCCCCCAAGTTGAGGAGCCCCAACAGCATCCTACAGCAAAGGAAGTTGCTGCTGCAGTTGTGCATGAGGGCATCTCATCTGCAAGCACTTCAAGATCCACGCATGCAAGACAGTCTCATATGTCATCATATGTGAACATAATTAAGCCAGTTTCTATTGAAAAAAATAAGGAACTGGATAATCAGTTGATCCGTTTGATTGCCAGAGAATATCGCCCATTTAGTGTGGTGGACGATGCAGAATTTAGAGGATTTGTTCACATGTTGTGCCCTGGATACCAGATCCCTAGCAGGAAAACACTGACTAATAGTTTAATACCCATTCTTTACCAGACAACTGTAATGAAAGCCAAGGCTACATTGGATGTTCCTACTGCAGTCTGTTTAACAGCAGATGGATGGACATCTCTAAATCATAATAGCGTTTTGGCAATAACTGCCCACTTTCTTGAAGAAACAAATATGTGTTCCACATTATTGGGATGTGTTGAATTTAATGAAACGCATACTGCTGCCAACGTAGTGCATATGTTACATGAGATGGCAAGACAACGGAAGATTGAGTATAAAATTGTTGGGATTGTTACAGACAATGCTGCTAATATTGTTTCCACTCTCCATCTCTGTAAATGGCGTCATATACCTTGTTATGCTCACACTCTTAATCTAATTGTTCAGACAAGCATTAAAGTTATAAAAAGTGAAACAGAAAATATGAAAAGTATAGTGCAATATTTCAAACATAGTGCCCATGCCCTGGGAAAGCTACATTCTGTTCAAAAACAGATGCAGTTACCTGAACTGAAGCTAAAGCAGGATGTTGGCACTCGATGGAACTCGACTCTAGATATGCTGTTGAGGTTTCATAACAAACAGCCCATTCTGTCAACTCTTGCAGTTTTACAATTGCAGGATGAATTCAGAGTTTCTGCGCATGAGTGGGAAATACTAGAGAATGCTACCAAAATGTTGGCTGTACTTGATGAAGTCACAAAAGAAATCAGTTCAGAAAAAATGTATTGCTGTCCAAAACATGCATTTTATCAAGAATCGTGGTAAAGGAAGTACAGAAATGTTTGAAAGCCCCAGACTTGCCTGCAGAGGTTCATGCTTTGGGCACAGAACTGATAAGAAACTTATGGAAACGTTTTCAGGGCTGGGAGAATAATGAACTTATTTCCCAGGCCACATTGTTGGATCCCCGGTTCAAAAGACAGGTGTTTCTGATGATCAGAAATTTAAAGTAGCATATGAAAGTTTACTGGGAAATGTCCGTAGCATCAATATTAGGAGTGCTTCCACTGCTGTGGATTCAGACAAGACAGTTACCACAAGTAATTCCAAAATTTGGGAGGCGTTTGATAAGAAAATCAAGGAACTAACTGCTAAGCGCAATGCAACTGCTGCTACTACTATCGAACCGGATAAATATATAGCACGACCCATGCTTCCGAGAACCAGTGATCCCCTGCACTGGTGTAATGATAGGCAGGCCGTATTTTCTAGACTTTACACTGTAGTGAAGAAAGGGTTTTGTGTTGTTGCGACCTCAGTTGCATGTGAAAGAATATTTTCAAAAGCAGGACAGATTCTGAGTGAAAAGAGAAGCAGAATGAAATCTTCAAAATTATCGATGATTTTGTTTCTCAACGCCAGTTTGGAATAAGATTATAGTGTATATGTACGGATGTAGGTACTGTCATTTTGGCAAACTTAGGAATCCATGGAATATGTGTGTGTGTGTGTGTGTGTATTGTATGTATGTAATGCCTTCCCAGCAATGTACGCTAGCATGACACTACATCAATTTCATCATTAGTACATCAAATAACATGACCTATACATTCGGGCCCAGCACGTCATATACTACTTTCACATAGTGAACGAAGTGAACGGGTTAATTGAACGGATCACCACCCGGACCCGTACTGAATGAACCGTATCACAGTAAGGATCCGTTCTGTCCACCACTAGTACTGCTACAAGACTTGTATTTGAAACATAAGCTGTTAACTGCGGGGCCGCATCACTCACGTTTTGCTGTCGCGCCCTGACATTCCCCCCCCACACCCCCCCCCCCCGCCCCGCCAACACATGAGCAACGTCGTCTGATTCTATTCGAATATCCGGTTTCGCACTGGAGAGTTGTCCGAACCCCGCATGAGAGCTTCTCTACCTCATTGGCAGTTCAGTTTCTACGGATAGCTGGATGGTTCGCTGCCTAGGACCTATAAATCTACTGTGCACAAGATTATTGTACGGTGTGTTAAAAAGAGTCCTGTTTCGGAAGGCAGTTGACCGCGAGCTGAGAACTCTGCCCCGGCTCAGCGAAGTATGAAGTACCCCAGGTAATGTTACGGTATATTATCTGCATTTGTTAGTGAAGTTTTGTGTCTGTAGGTTTTCTTTCTTTGTCCCTCTTTTATTATACTTTGAGAAAGTCCATAATTTTTTCTGGCCTGCCTGTTTTGACGGTGCTATATGTGGCAGCCTGTACATCCTAAGTATCTGCATTTGTTAGCCATTTGGAATGTGACAAAGAAGGCCTTTATTTTACTGGACAGTTACGAGTTTTTGCTGCTTTTGTCAGTATTTATTCATTATTTTCTGGTTGTTGGCACCCGTGGGGGCCGCGGTGGCGCAGTTGGTTGAGGCACTGCGCTACAAACCGGCAGGTCGCGGGTTCGATTCCCGATGGTGGCAGTGGATTTTTCATTGACATAATCCTCTCGGTCGCACTATGGCCCTGGGGTCGACTCAGCCTCTAACGGAAATGAGTACCAGGAATATTTCCTGGGGGGTAAACGCGGCCGGTGCGTAGGGCTGACAACCTTAGCACCTTCATGTGCCGATTGTCTAGAAATCTGGGAGCCTCGACCTCCTGGAACCCTGTGGGCCTCTCCAGGCCTGTAGTGGGACTGCTTTACCTTTTGTTGGCACCCGTAGTAGCTATTATTCCCGTTCTCCTTGCTATTTGTTGTGACCCTGTTCCACGCCATCATTGGCAGCGCCCGTCCAAGGGCGTTATCTCACCAGGGCAAACAACGGATGTCTCAGTACCATTACGGTTCAGAAGGACGGAGCGGAGCAGCGGCCATCTGGTTTTTTAATCATAAGTGTAATTTTTATTAATAACTCTTATGCCCAAATACCTGCACAGCTTGTTAGGCCACAAGAATGTACTCATCATTGTATTGAAATTTTGGCGATGACACATGCAGCAGGTAGATTTGCTACACTGTGTCATCCTCCGATGATTTTGGCTTCTTCCATTCCTGCGCGCCTTTTCATTTTCTTCCACATGTTCTGGTGACAGCTTCAAGCTCCAGCAACCTGATTGGCTCCTGTATTTTCCCTGAGAGCCAATCAGTGCCCACACTCTTTCTTATACTGTATAATAACGCATCCACATATTCCCGGCATTCTTGGACTGCTTGACCATTGAAGAGGAGACCGATAAGTTCTTCCGAAACGTCAGTATACAGCTAACAACTTACGCCGCACAACATCGCAGAACAGCGAAGGCCTCTATGTCATCCTGTCATTCGATGTGACTTGACCCATTGAATGGAAGAAATGGCGTTAAATTAGCGATGAAATGAACACGGCAGAGCATGTGATCATAACGTTAAAGTAACTTTCCTTGTGCAATAAAGTTTCGTAAAGTAAGCTGGTACGATTTGCGGCCTTATCCTTATAACATCAATTCAGAGCTATAAGGCTCAGGTCTGTTGCAGGGCTGATGAACCTTTTATGTAGTGCGGGCAACTTCTGCCATAGTTGGTCTGCATGTAGGCAACGTGAAATTCAGTATAACAAATGAAGAATAAAGAAATATACATATAATTATATATACACCTGTATATTTTTTCTACACATCATGTGCAATAAAATATACTCCAGTCATTCATTCATTCATTCATTCATTCATTCATTCATTCATTCATTCATTCATTCAGTAGCCTGTCTTACGACAGGTCAACAGCCTCTTCCAAAGCGAGTTCTCCACAGAGTACGATCCAGTGCTTGGTCTTTCAGTTTCCAGTATCTTATTTGTAGTACGATTTTACGAAATGAATTTGTAATGTAGTACGTGTCTCCACAAGTACACTCGTCGTAAGTTTTCAAAATTACTTCGGCCTTCTTTCTCATCTTTGCCCGGGAAGGGGTTAAAAGACACCTCATTTCAAATGTCTCCACGGGCATCTGAACACTTTGTCGCGGGCTATGTTGCCCACGAGCTGCGGGTTGAGCGGGCGTGGTCTATTGTTGTGTAACAGGGGTGATCAACTCGCGGCGCGCCAGGTAGTGTTCTGCAGCCCACATCCACATTTGTTAATTATATAGGCTATATTTGTATACATATACACAGCCGAACCCGGTTGTAACGACGTCTGTTTATACGACACCTCCTCTATAGCGTCAGATATTCTGTGGTACCAAGTAATTCCTCACTGTTAACCATAACGTTACACTACTCGGTTATAACGACACTCGTTTGTAACGACACAAAAGATTTAGTCCACTTCTTGACGTTAAAACCGAGTTCGACTGTAGGCCTAGCTAGCTATATATATATATATATATATATATATCCACACTATAAAAATCACAATTTAGATGGTTGATGTACCACTTATTGTGATTTTTACACGTGCGACCCGCGAACCAGCCCGCAAGAATGTTGTGGTCCTTTGCCCCTCCCCCGTAGAAACTTTACATCGCAGGTTGATAAGCTGTGTAATGCCTCAAGGTGTTCTTAAACGATATGGGATTTTCACAGCGGTAAATTTTCGTATTGTGACATTTAAATTGTGACGCCGTGTAATCTTGTAGACGGGCACCATCCTTTCAGAGGGGCATACTGCCACCATCGTGACAGTAGATGTGCCTAATTGTGGAGATGAATCTTCCTCCAAAATGTCGGTATCACTTACCCGACTACACGACATTGATAACCCAGAATACCACAGTATTGATTTCTTCACTGATTGCTTCGCTCGGGTTAATATGTGATGAATACTGCCACGCACATCGGCCAATTAAATTCGGGCCATTTGCTACCATAGCTGTCATACAGAAGAAGCACATGAATGTGTTCTGTTTGTCTTATTGTGGCCATTAAATATTAATATAAGAGCTGCGGTAAACCAAATGTTCTCACTGATTTCCTGTTTCACATTAAAATTTAGCTACTCAGCCTTGTCGAAGCCGGTCTTGTGGGAACTGAACGTGAATTGTGATCTTGTTACATCACTCTCGCCCGTTTATGTGTGGGTTTCCAAGGACTTTTAAATTTGGCTTTTAACTGGGTATATACTCACGTGTCCCTTTCAGCCACACACTTTCCATTTTTCCTAATTTTTTCTACCTTCAATTTTTCCTCTCTTCCACCTCTTTTGTCTTTCGTTGCCTCCTTTCTTCTCCCCCCCCCCCCGGGGGGGGGGATTTTGGGTGTGGGGGGGCGGCATACTCCGGTGCCATAAAGCTAATTACACATTGTTATATGACGTGTGTTGCCTGTTAGCCATATTCGCAGCAAGTATCTGAATTACGTAGCATTCATGTCCGGAGCTGCTGTACTAACACACTGGGAAGGCACTACCTGAGTAGGCTATATGCAGGTTGGTATATTATTAGAGTTTCGAAGCTCAGTAGTAATATATTATTAGTTAATGTATGACAATAAATTTTGTACATTTGGGTAGTTCGTCTCTTTACAATTGGCAGTGTATCCGGCCAGTGTCCATACTTCGAACGGCGAACTGAGCTTCCAAAGATGAGACAAACTAGAGATTTCAGTCATTAATCCGGTTTATATAACCATTAAGAGAAATGTAAGTGGAGATTTTAAATACAGGCCCACTTCTCTGCATTCGTTGAAGTTACATTGTTTCAAATTTAAAAACTGCTGAGAGACTTTGAAGCCCCAGCCGCTAACTGCTGGCAACGTAGAAAACGGCCATGTCTCAGAACATGGATGGAGGCTAACAACCGTTGCTAACGCCAAAAATCGGGTCTTTCCACGCTGTGACAGCACACACATCACGAGGCAGCTGGTCCGCTTTATCTTCGGTCTAGCTTTTCCCCGCCAGAATTATTTTCTTCGCATCTGAGAAGAACTGATCACAAAATTTCGATCCAGAAATTTCTATGACCACGAAATATTTGGGGCTATATAATACGGGTGCCAGAGCAGAGAACATCTTTTTCTTAGACTTACTTTTAGTCTTAATCTTGTATCTGACGTCGCTTCTTGTTTGTTTGTCTTGTTCTTGCAGTTGAAACAGCATTTTTACCTTGGCAACTTGCATTTTTGTTTACGTGACTAATTATTCAGTAATTGCTGCTTCAAGATCGTATGAAAACTTCGTTGAATAAGTTACATCAACGCAAGCAGCGTAATTATTTATCGAATTATATCTTCTGGCTGTATACTTTACATTCCTTCGTGAATATTCCGTCGGGATAGCACTTGCGTCATCCAGGGAAGCAGCGCGTCTGTGTAATTGGCAGCCGTGGCAGCAGCATAAAGAGGGACGCTTTTAGCAGCTTAGTGTGACATGGCATTTAACCCGACAGTCAGTATGATCACAACAATGTAACTCTCAGATCGTTCCCTGGATTGCTGTTCCATTAAATGTGTTGCGGAGTTAAAGGTACGTGCAACACTGTACAGAGACACTGCACACTGCAACTTGCTTCAGTTTCCGACATTTTGTTCGAGTATTATGACATAACTGGAGCGTATTTTTAATGTCTGTTGTAGAATTTTCGTTCCTACAGGTTACTGTTGTGATCATAAGACATATTTCGTCTTTGTATTGTTTGTTGTTGAGAGTTTGGTCTAATCTCTTCAAAATGTTGTCTGTGCTGATTTTCCAGCATTTCTCGTCGTCAGTTAGAACAGGCTCTTTGAAGCGCACTCCAAGCTTGAGAAGCTAAGTTTCTCTGATTTATGACGTGCCTACAACGTGTTATGTCAAACCCAACCACTTTTTAGCACCGTTGCTATTCTCTACTCGCTACTAGTTTCACCATTAAAGTGCCGTCATCAGGAAATAATATCGTCCGACGTAGTATTTCAGTAGAGATTTTGGAACTTCATCTCCTTTGCAACACTGAAGACTGACAAAACTTGGTTGCAACTAAGTCGCTTCTTGCTGATGGCTACCAAACTTGCTTCATTTTAAGTTGAGGTGTTGCACTGTTTCAATTTTGTAATCTGTTGTTGCTGAGCCACGGCTGTTTATCATAGTTTTGCGAGACGCTCGTTGGTGAACTGTATGTTGAGTCTGCAGTGCAGATGTGGCTATTCCAGCACTTCTGTTTAGTGGTAATAAGGACATTCAGCGTCTACTGAATTGTTCCGTGTATGGTACGTGTTCTTGTTTGGAGAGTTTAATGTCCTATATTAAATCTGATCGATGGCATTTACATTGTAATTTCTTTCCAAGAACCGGGTTGGCACAGGTATCGTACGGAATGTCAGACAATTGGAAGTTTACAGGACAGTGAACATTTACAACAGGCATATTTTCTGGTCTTCTGGGTTACGAAACCGTATAGTGGTGCCGACCTGTGCGACAATTATAATAATGAGGAATATCACTAAAATTTTACCCTCATGTGAATCGAAAAGCTCATACATTATAGGCGACATTCATTTAATAAGGTCAAGCTTACGTATTTCTACTAGATGAGGAGGAGGACTGAAAATGGGACGCACAGAGACAAAATCTGCGCAGATTCAAACACGTGGTCTTAACGAAATAGGAACAGGAAGCTGAAATATTCTGTGTCTTTTCACATCAGTGATTTGACGGAATTGAAATTCAGTTCAGACCAGGAAGATGTAAAACAACTACTGGGCATTAAAATGCCCTGTCATTATGCTTCAGGATGGAGTGCCCGCCACGAGCGTCGTTTGTTTCTGCTTTATAAATGCGACACATTTCTGTTGTCTGTTCCGTCTGACAAACATGTAAACCTCGCTGAAGGTCAATAGAACCAAACATCCTTCACACTGTTTCCGAAATGTGACCTTGTATTTCAAGCTGTTTATATATGAAGTTTGGCGGATTGCATATTTTTGATAAAGGACATCGCGTTGTGTTTTAGAAAGATTAATTAATAAAAAGCATCGTTAAACATAGGAACAGGTGTTGTGTTTGATGGTGGTTTATATTAGTTACGCCTAACTCTAAATTTTCTTACGTAAATTGTTCTGTTATACGTGGCGTATGACGAGCGACGGCGCAGTTGGTTGAGGCTCCGGGTTCTGTTCCCAGTAGGATCGCTGGAAATTTTCAAGTGACCTGTTCCTTCTGTCCGCTTTCAGTAGCCCTGGGGTCCACGGGAGTGAGGGGGTAGGGGGTAAAGTGCGGCCGGCGCGTGGAGCTGACAACTGTGCCGTGCTGATTGTGCCGAATGTCAAAGTAAAGATGGAAGCCCAACACTCCATCCACCCTCTGAGTCTTCATGACTTGTTGCGGGAAAACTTTACCTTGCGTGATGTATGAATGGGTAATCAGTACGCATGTTGTAGTCCCCCGTTACCTGGTCAGGTATTGCTACAGATTCCTGGAATTGTGGAGGAACCCACAACAATTCCCTGACCAGTTTGTTCGATAATTTACGTTTGTACATCCCGAATACTAAAGAAGATGATTCTCTTTGCGTCAGGGTTCCTCGGATAGCGCAATCAATGGCTTCATTTAAACCGGTCCACAGTTTTACTAGCATGGCATCATATTGCGTATAGGATAACTACAGCTCGAAGGGTTACTAGACGTATTGCCTATTTACGCCTACCGACTTTTTAATGTAGTGTTTTCTTGCTAAAGAATCAAAGGTGCAAGCATAGATCACCATGCTGACTCTGTGTCCCCCATTTTGCCTTTCGAATGACGAGCTTCACCGTCTTTCACGAAGTGTGTAGGAACATTGTTCCATTACAGGACATGCCAGCGCCGTCCTGCTTGACTTTCTACAATCAATGATAGCAATATTGTGGACGCGTGAACTTGTGAGAAGGAAGCGCCGCCTCCATTTGGGACCTGTAATGATACATTTAATGAGCCTTCGAAAAATATGCTGTAGTGTGTTGTAGGATTTAAAACCAGTTGCAGTCTTGTAAAGTGGACTCGTAATTGTCAATTTCTTGCTTGCAATCAGTTATACTGTAACCAGGTTAGAGGCTGAACGACTGGCTTTCGTTTTCCAGGATGGGCAGAAATTTTCCGCTTCGCCACTTCGTTCACTGGCCCACACGATTATGCAGTGTTCACCGCAGACGCTTTTCTCAGGGCTAAAGCTACCATGCCGAAGATGACCACTGGCCTTAATCTAGCATGGGGGCCTAGAACGCGTGGTGCTTTATTTTCACATCCCCATATATGTAATGGAGTGGTGCCTAATTAAAATACAGGAATATTCTGGTTTAATTTTTTAGAAAAATCATATTTTACTACATATGTCTTGGGAGATCAAGCTGACTGGGGAACCCCAGTGTGGGCTCATTGACGTGGGACTGAGATGTTTGATTAAAACCAGAGAAGACCATAGCCAGCTGGATAAATTTGTTGCTTGCGTAACGGAGCTGCCAGTAGTTGAGGTCATGTAACATCTGTTAACCATTAACTGTTGACTACTTCAGTAGGTAAAGATATTTTTCCTTGTGCTTAGTTAACCACCACGTAACGAAGAAGCGGCAAGGAGTGGAGGTACACTTTCTCATGTTCTGAACCTCTGCACCAGATGACAGCGATTAGTTCCTTTCACTCCCCTACCGCTTTGCCGTAGCTGTAACAGCCCTCGGTAACCGTGGGACAGAGGGTTGGTTGTAGGGCCCACATACTTTCTGAACGTCGTGGTGGAGAGAAGAATCTCTTGCTAGTGTCCGGAATCGAAAAATAGAACCGCGACTCCTCGGTCGCCCATCACGTGACATGTTTATTATGCCGGCTACGTACATAGTACACGGCATTAGTTACAACTGAAGGCCACCTGTAACTGTGCTTCTCAGGGAATATTTTCAACTACGTGCTTCATCTATTGTGACTGATGACGGATATTTGATAAGCATATTCATTGCCGTGTTTGCTTTTTATTCAGTCTTTTAAGTAGCGGCGGAGTGAGTAAGTAATGCAATTTGATTATGAAATATGCATTATAATGCACAGTGTATGTCAACAATATTTTCTTGCGAAACACTTCTTGTTTCAAAGCCAAGTGAGAAACGCATTTCATATCATCCTATTTTTATCATTCATTTAACAATACTTTTCTTGATGACTGTGCATAAAGAATTTGAAAGGATGGAACTTTCAGTAAGCTCTTTTACAAATTTGGATCTGACGCTGATATCAGAAGTCGAAATCTGGACACCTACCCCGTATTTCGTCGTTTTTCTGACTGGTAATTAATTTTAAAATTGGCAGTTAAATTTAGCTTGTCGATTACGGCAGTGTACTTGCATTTTTTTCTGGAAAACCGTAATTAGCGTTTGATGTTCTCATGTTACATCAGGATCTTGGCCTTGACCTTCAGCAATTTTCTTCAGTTCTCAAGAGCCCCTCGAAGATGTAGGATTTGCACTCATGTTTCGCAAGCCACACTGTAATCAAATGAATAATGACGTTACCTTGACTCACAAAGTGCAAAGTGTTGTACTCAAACTGCCCTTTTGGAAGCACCAGGCTCGCGGGAGGACCACAGTGCACTGCAAGCTTGTCCACTTAAATATAGTTAACACTCCAGCTAAATTAACTGACGGAGCAGAGTTCTTTGTTACAAGCTAATATTTACTCAAATGCTCAAAACGTTCCCCATAAGACTTCGTTGAAGTTTTGCCTTGACCCTCAAAACGAATCGTTTAATTATCACTTTAATTTAATTTTTCCGTCTGCGTCCACGTCCCGTGCTTTATCTCTTCCGTTCAGGTTTATAACTCGTTTATAAACCCCTCATTCCACAAACGCATTCTGTATGTCACAGCCATTTCCTCGTCTTATGTTTCATTACGCCGATCCCAGCGGCCGCGCAGTCTGAGGCGTAGGTCTGCGGTCGAGCGCTGGCTGGGATCGTGGGTTCGAATCCCACCGGGGGCATGGATGTTTATCTCTTGTGAGTCTTTGTGTTGTCAGGTAGAGGTCTCTGCAACGGACCGATCCCTCGTCCAGAGGAGTCCTACCGACTGTGGTGTGTGTCTGAGTGTGATCAAGTGAAAATAAACAACCCCGAAGCCTACTGTGAGTAGGTAGAAGAGGGAAGGACTGCGAAACGAAACGAATGTTTGATTATCCTAATTATCTTCCGTGAAGAAATGCAAATTATGTTGCTTTCTCGTTCCTCTTGCGTTTTCTCATCCTTTTTCAAATATTGATAATCTTCCCAGTGCTGCACCCAAAACACCGCAATCTGTAGGGAGATTCGAAATTTCAGGTACACGTAAAGCAGTATCAGACAAAATTGCAAACGACTGTGCCGAGAATTGAATTTGAGCATTCAGTACCTTATCATTCCACGTGCAGCATGTAGGGTCAAGGGTTTCATTTATGCGTGGTTGTACAAAGACTTGCTAGTGTGTGGCGTAAATACAGGTTAACTGACGTCTGACACTTAGTAATAAAGTCGCCCCATTTTTAGCGTACCGTGATGTAGCTCCGGTTCTTTTTTGGTTCCAGATCATAAGGAGAATAAAGTTTTCATTGTCATCCATGTGGTGTCAACACTGTCTGTACTGTTACGTTTTACGTACACTGAATTTTGTCCACACAGGTAAAAATGTAACAGATCGAAGTCGGGCGAAATTCGGGGCTGTGCCTCGAAAACTATTCATGAACATGTGATTGTATGAGCTGTTTGCCTTGTTTTGCTGTGGGAAACTCAATCCTGAAGCTGCTTCAAGGATTTTAGGAGCAGCCTGTATAATGTGTGTTTTCACTCAGTAAAGGTTGTGTTTCATTCGTATTTGTTACTTCAACACAGACGGTCAACAAGAGGAGGAAAAGCGTAGAACCCTTCTGAATCTCTGTGTAACCGTCAGAGTTAGTGTCACAATTGTCCCAGTTAACAAAAAAAGCTGATTCCAGCAAAGAAAAATGTGGGTCTCAGTGTTTGCACCTACTGGCTATCATTTCCTTCGCGGCAATAAGAACAAAGCGAAACGTCTTGGTGATAGAATCTGATTCAGGTAAGATACAGTTGTTTCAATTGTTCGGTTTCTTCGGTTGCTTTCTCATATTCTGAAAAAACGTCTTCTGCAGTACCTTGAGGATTCTGAAATGTGGTGCTGGAGAAGGATGGTGAAGATCAGTTGGACTGTTCTTGTGAAAAATGAAGTACTGCATAGAGTAAAGGAGGAAACTCACATCCTGCATGCAATAAAAAGAAGCAGTGCCGACTAGATTGGTCACGTCTTGGGTAGGAAATGCCTTGTTATTCAAGGGAAAGTAGAAGTGACTGGGAGACGAAGAGGAAGATTTAAGTAGCAACCGGATAACCTTAACCTTTTAAAGCCTAGCGGTAACTTTACATACGACCAGGTTTTAACATTAAAAAATTCTACGTGGTGCCCACATTGCGTTTATGTGTTTTGTACGGCTCTCAGAACAAACAGCAACTTTTGCCTTATAAAACATTAAGAAACTGGTTTTTATAACCGAAGTGGAGAGTGTTTACAGCGCGGTACGCACTGAGTCCTTATATAAAACAGATACGCTTCGTCTTTAAAGGGTTAAGAAGAGACTGTACTGGAATCTGGAAGATGAGGTACTAGATCGCACACTGTGGAGAAATGGCTTCGGCAGAGGCTATGGACCTGTTCCAAGACAGATCACACTATGAGCAGCTTCTGCAGCTTTCATCAATGTCGCATCAAGACTGTAACCCTTTTATGCTGATCTATAAAGGCATTTAAGAATAACATAATGTCAGCAAGATGCCGTTTATTCTTCTTGGCGTTTGGGTCAGATGGCATGTTTCTGTTCTCGCATGTGTTGTGGCAGGAGTTTCTTAGTGACGACCGTGTGTTATACACTAAGGCTTTGACAAATGGTTTGATGCTGTGATGCGCTCAGTGAATGTGTGTCACAGGGTGGGATGGCCCCCGTCAGGTAAATGAATGTATAAATATTTGCAGTGTGATAGTATCTGCTTAGTTAAGGGTTACAACATTATCAAAAGTAGTCATTAAGAAATCTGTTTTTTATTATTATTATTTGTTTATATACATAGCCGATCCCAGTGGCCGCGCGGTCTAAGGCGTAGGTCTGCGGCCGAGCGCTTGCTGGGATCGTGGGTTCCAATCCAGCCGGGGGCATGGATGTCTGTCTGTTGTGAGTGTTGTGTGTTGTCAGGTAGATGTCTCTGCGACGGACTGATCACTCATACAGAGGAGTCCTACCGAGTATGGTGTGTCTGAGTGTGATCTAGAGACCTTCAAAAGGAGGAGGCCTAGGCCCGATTTGGGCTGTTGTGCCATAGGAAAAAAATTGTTGCTGCATATTCTATTTTAAAGCATTTTTTCTTAGGTACATGAGTTGCGGGAGTATTTCACACCATGACATTATGAATTCAGGTTCGGTGCTTCAGTTATACAACAAATAATTTGTTAGACTTATACTACTTCATGGAAAATTCTTCAGCCTATTTGTTGACAAAACCAAGCACAGATAAACGCATACAGTTTGATAAACATTTTGAGGAGAGATGGAATGTTTCTAACTGCGCAGGGACGATTAATGGTGGACAGTCTTATGAGCTACCAATTGAATTAATTAATGTAGCGATTTTTTTTCATAGTTCAACAGCCTTAGTGGGCCTAGGCCTCCTCATTGTTTTGGTTTCTCGAGCACACTCATTTAGACACACCACAGAGTGTAGGACTCCTCTGGACGAGGGATCGGCCCATCGCAGAGACCTGTACGTGTCAGCACACACAACGCTCATTAGAGACAGACCTCCATGCCCCCGGCGGGATTTGAAACTTCAATCCCAGCAAGCGAGCAGCCGCAGACCCACGCCTTCGACCGCGGGGATCTTGATAGTAGCGATTGATGTCCATAATCTATCGACGACCGATTTTTTTTTTAAGTGCATTAAGTCGTAACCTGTCTCTCTCTCTCTCTCTCTTTTTTCTTCTGTCAACGCAGTGGGTTTCTCAGCGTCCCTCTGCACTGGTAATGGCCTTGAACTGACCACTCCCAACCGGACTGCCAGATTGAGGCAAACTCCATATAACAAGGGAACGTGACGCAGTGTTACGTTTTCTGTGTCTAGAACTCGGTTAGGCAAACATGTCATTTGGTTCACTCATATGCTTGCCAATATTTTGTAAACATCAACTTTCCTACGTTACGATGAAAACCGTTTTAGGCTTACCATTAGACGTGAAAAGGCACCTTCTGGATTTTGTAAGAGAAGAATATGTGTTGTTACTTCGATCAGTAAGAATAGAATAGAATAGAATAGAATAGAATAGAATAGAATTGAATAGAATAGAATAGAATAGAAGAAGTATAGGTCGAACCCTTACGGTCCCGATGCACGTAGCCCTTACCGGCCCTTTGTGCCCCCTTCCTGGGCCCGAGTCATGAGAGCCCTGTCCTTCTAAAGAAGTTTCACACTGCCCCCAGACTCAGACCTCTAATGTCCTTACGGTCCATAAAAAAGGATCCCAGATAAATATGCCTGAGTGTCACCAGTGCTTCACACTCATGCAAACACAAGGGCTGAGGTTTGCTCCCCAGCCCCGTTATCTTCCAAAGTCCCCAGAAAAGAAGCTCCGCCCCAGGTGCCCCTATGGAGCTCCTGCATCGAGAAAGATGCTCCATCACCAGAGCCCTCTCGACATGTCTCTCAAAGCCCCCAGAAACGAAACCCCCCCTCCAGGTTCCCCTTACAGAGCCCCTACATACAGAAACATGCTCCATCTTCAGAGCGCTCTCTACTTGTCTCTGAAAGTCCCCAGTCCAGAGCCCTCTTTACATATCTCTCGAAGCCCCCAACAAAGAAACCCCCTCCAGGTTCTCCTTACGGGGCCCCTGCATAGAGGAAGATGCTCCATCTCCAGAACCCTCTTTGCATAACTCGCAAAGTCCCCAGAAAAGTAACCCCCTTCCAGGTTCCCCTTACATAAAGAAAGATGCTCCATCTCCAGAGCCTTCTTAACATATCTA
>BLKM01004085.1:0-17518 GCA_013340265.1 Coptotermes formosanus | reverse complement strand
TACCATCCTTCTTCTACGTCGATAACTACAGTTTCTTTCGCTAGCAATATTTCCAGTCTCAAAACATTCGCTGTGCTCACCGTTGACAACTCAGTAGCATTCCCTTCCCTCGCACCCTTTGCTACTTCAGTAACTTACACGTACTCCTGTTTGTCTTACTGGTAGGGTTTTTCTTGTAGAGGAGTACGGCCGAGCACAGAGTAGTAGCGTGTCTCCGAGAGGGGGTGGCTACGGCTCCAGCGCCTCGACGCCTCATTCCTCCAACGGTGGCGGTTCATACGTGACGGGGGCGTCCTCTGGCGTAACAATGAATGGTAGCTACAGTACTGCGACACCCGGTACAGGTAGCGGAAGCGGATCTGCGGCGGGTGCGACAGGGTCACAACTCACAAACATGGGTGTTCCCGGTTCCCCCGCTGCATCGGGATTGTTCAGTTCTTCGTCAAGTAAGAAACAATAACATCTTTATCGTCCTTTTGTTATTACTCTACATTCCAATCCATGTAGAACCAAATTACAAAAAATACTATAGTTCTACGTATCCTATATCTGAGCAAACAAGAAATTCGCACACAATTCTAGGAGAAAAACTTGTTCAATACGTGCCTTGGAAAAGTGGTAAAGAAATGAAGTAACGTTATTAAAAGGAAACATAGAGAAAACAAATGGTTAAGGACTGATCAAGAGCGTCGGCGATGGATTTCGAGGTTAACATAGCGTAAAATCTCCAGCGTATAAATTTTCTTACCCATTTCAGGAAATTATTTTGATAAATAAGAGTCTTCATTTCAACACAACATTGCGATTCCTCAGTAACTGTCGTGACGATCATTAGGAAAAGTCGTATGAAGATAAGAACTATAATTCCAATTGTCATTTAAATTAAATATGATTTATAAACTTCTTGCTTGCTCTCGGACTCAAAGAGTTTTTGTTTAAGGAAATGTTGTTGGGAATTCAAGTCAAAGACGAAGACAAAATTTTGAGTTCTTGTTACAGAGATATAGCATACATAAATTTTCAAGTCTTCTGACATAATCGCTGTATATACTCATAAGTAATGACGGACGCTTCGAAGGAGCTTTTTGCCTCTATCTTCTTGATAACCCATGGAACCACCCTTCGACTACCTTTAAGGTGGAAGCAGCAAGATTGAAACTATTTAGCAATAGGCTGCAACCTGCATCGTATCGCAAAGGTTTTGAGCGTTGATGACTAGAGTTCTGAGAACTGAAATTTCGCTTGTTATATGGCTGCGAAATGTCGCAAATTTAAAACGAGTAAATTAAACAATGAATGGTTTTCTTTGTTTTTCAGGGGTTGGAAGCTTAGTGTCATCCCCCTTCACAACAATGAACCCTTTCGCCCTACCAACGTGCAATTCCCAACCGTACGGAACGAGTCCTTTACTTACATCTGGCAAGTAACAGGAGCGGGCTCTGGATTCGCAGATTTAAATATCCTGAAACAATTTAACAGTAACAGGGGGTGCTCAATGTGAACGACAGAAGCAATTTTCAGAAGAAAAACGATTATCAGCATCATTGGTGGCATATAATTCTGACTCAACCAGAGAACAATTGTAACAAACTGAACTGTGAGGGTAATTCGCAAAGTGTAAGTGGTGTTAATATGATTGAAGCAACATAGTCAAAAGATAAGCGTGTTGCATATGCGTGGGCATGCGTGTGTGTGCGTGTGTGTGTATGTGAGAGAGAGAGAGAGAGAGCGGGAGAGTCCGTTACAAACACTAAAAGAAATAGTCTCCATTTTCAAAACAGTGTTTAAATTGTACCTTCCATTCACTTTCGTGAAATGTAAGAGCGGCAAGTAACTGTTCAAAATATGCATATCATCAACCGACAGACGCAACTAGCAGCAAATCTACAATTTTTTCACATAAAAAAACAAACTTTCATTGCGCTTGTTTCTGACCGAAAGCCGCTGTACCCAGTAAGATAATCTCGTGATACTAACTGTAAACTCTTCAAAGAACATCAGTTCTACTAATGTGAAACTTGACTGTAAAGACAATTGTTTGTTTGAAATGGTTTTTTAATGCATACTGAATTTACATCAATACATATCGCTCCCATGTGGGAACACACGAATATTTTAATGTTAAATTGTAAATGTTACTGCTGATGAGGTAACTTCAAGATGTACTTCCTCAAAAACGTATCACAATAGTTTTGTACACTTTGTGAATAATTAAGCAAAGAAAACAGGAAGCTAAGTGCTAAAGAACTCAGTGTACACGGAGAGCGCGTGAACGTTCCAGTGAGCGAAATGTGAGATTATTATTTCTTGTTTTTTAGAATCTCGATACCAAAAACCGATATAAATATGAAAATATTCTTTTCACAAATGTATTGTCTTGTAACATAATTTTCTGGTGAGAATGTAAATAACAAATATTCGACCTTCTTGTACATACATGAACAATAGACATATATTTGTCTAGAATGTAATTCTTATTGTAAAATTGAGGTGGTCGTATGTGTTTTTGAGAATGTAAGATATATACATAAATTATAGGCCTATGTATCATGAAAGCATTATCTGCCAGCGCTATCTGAACTTCCGGAAGGAGTGACGACATGCTGTACTGTAACAAGTATACGATCTTATAATATCCTTTATAATATTGCCATTTTACATCATCCAGATATACCATCTATTAAGTAGAGTTAACTTAATTCTGTGCAGTGAGCAGATTACATACTTTCAGTCCTTTTGTACGAATCGGATATTACGCAATCTGAAATATCAAGCACAGATATTGTAAGCTGTTTTCAATTATTTGGATATACATCGAATGATATTTCGTGATTTTTTATTCTATTCCGTTTTCAGAAAACCTTGCTTAATATCGTCTTAAAATAAAATGTTAGAATTCTGTTTTCAAAATAATATTTCAAATTCCGTTCTGAGCATATGAAATGACAGCTTGTGTACAAGGAGAAGCAGAAAAATAAGACGAAGAAGAAGAAGAACTTAAAGTTTTATTAAGAAATGTATAAATTTGACAAACCACCCTTTGTAACACTTAGCCTTTTTTCCTGTTTCTAAACAACATATGCAGTAGCTGGTGTTCTTCTCTGTTGTCAATTCCCTTGCACAGCAATAATTTATGCAGAAATTCTTGTATTAATTTGTTATATTTATGCTGTCTCTTGTATAATTTACTGTTTCGGTATCTTGAACATTTATCATTCTGTTTGTTAAATATTTAAGCTAAGTGTTTTCTTAAAGTTTATTAAATATCGATGTACATTATTAAAACAATTAATGATAATTGCCATGAAAGTGTACATTTGTTTTCTGATTATAAAACCTGGTACATGTACGGTTTTGGGCGGCATAAACCCCCATAAAAATTGTTAATGTACCGCGCTTCAAGCGTGGAAATTCCTCCTTTGTCCTACCTTTAGATAGCCTAGTATCACAGAAAGCAGCCCTGTCTTCACATAGCTTAGTGTTAAGAAAAGCAATTTTGTCCTCAGATACCCTAATATCACATAAAGAAATCGTGTTTTCATACAGCGTAATACTATGTAAATTAATCCTGTCTTCTGATAGCCTATTGTCACTTAAACAATCCTGCCTTCAGGCAGCCTGATGTCACATAAAGCAATCCTGTCTTCAGATGTCCTCATGTTACACAAAGCAATCCTCTCTTCCGTGTCTTAATGTCACATTCAACGATCCTGTCTTCAGGTGCATTAATGTCACGTAAAGCAATCCTGTCTTCAGATATCCTCATGTTACACAAAGCAATCCTGTCTTCGGAGAAATTCACGTCGCATAAATTTTCAAAACGCATTCCTTGCAGCTCTTCTATCTCCGTCATTCAAGATACGTAATGCAAATTCTAAGAAAATATATGAAACGAAAAGACCGACAGGCAATACGACTATTACAATATACTTGCGATAATATGTCGATTATAGATAACAGTTAGCAAGTATCTACGTTTTTGAACTAATAATTTTTTAATTTACAATCAATTTGTTTTTCGTACAAAACAGAGATAAAGGGAACTGATCTGAAAACAAAGAGGAACTTTCTCATGGATTTCACTTTAAACCTCAAATACTAAATTCAGTCATTCAGTTTAACAGTTCACGGTTACTGTGGTTTCTAAGAGGTTCAGGATGTGACGTGTTTATACAGACGGACGAATATCCATCTTCTATTCCGCATAATCCTTTAGCCACTGAAGCCAGAGAACTTAAATTACACTGTTAAGACTCCGTGCAGGTAAGTTACATTGTTGTAATAACACAAGAAGTAAATCCACACAGCAATAATATTAATCCGGCAAATTAAGCACATTTTGCGATTATTCTAATGCTGTAAGCCTTTTCTGTGTATCACTTGGAAGGGCTGGAGAAATATTCAATACCAGCAAGATGACTTTGCCTTCGTAACGCGTGATCCTGAAAATTATGCACATATTTGCTTTGTGTTCTGCAGACTTAGTGTTTACATATAAACGGTCTTCCTGAATTTATGCACATATTACTGTTGTTTCCTACGGACTTACCATTTACAGGTAACACGCTTTCCTGAATTTAATTATGTAACACAAGTATAAGGGTAGGAATAGACGCTACGCTTAGTAACGTCGTTTTAATGTACAATATTTTAATAAAGTTGTTTTAATATAATATAAACGAGCTGTGTCTCCTTGTGAATACACTATATTAAAACACTTTAAAACTTCGTTAACATAAAACCTTGAATGGCGCAGATTTAAATTTTTTAGAGTACTAACTCAGAAATTGAGATGAAATTACATTAACTCATTACATTTTTTACTCTGCACTCGGTACCTGAAGATTAGAAATAAAAAGGAACAGAATGATAACACAAACAACTCATTTGACTCTGTCACTGCCTTCTTCAAAGGTCTGTCACTCAGGGCCGTTCTTCCAAGCACCTCAACGGCTGTCAGACCTCCAAATGTTCCAATTTCGGCGGTCCTCACTCTGCATTTTGTTGATCATACAAAGCCCAGTGTTAATTACATGCACTCTCATTTGTGACACAGTAAACTCTGCAGTTTACTGTGTCACAAATGTATTTACGTTTTATATGATTTTTATCAAAAACACCCATCATTTACTTCAATGATACTGACACGTTTATAACAGAAACGGATTGTGCTTTCTCTGAGGTAGGAACTGAAACTTTGTATACAATTAGATAAGCGTCTCCCTTCGGAGGATTAATTTTTGGAACCTGCAAATCTGTACCTGGTCAATTCGCAAATCAATATTTGTAATCTAAATGTCGGTTGAGGTTTGGTACTTCTGTGATACATTGAAGTAAACACTTTTAAAGCTTTATTTCTTAGTTTCCAGCTGGTGCAATTTGGCACTAGCCTTGGGCCTGTTGTCCAAGTTTCACTACCATATTAAATTATACTGGGGGGTTAATATCACATTTATGCCAGTTCTTATACCTTTCTGAAAATTTTGTAACATATATAAGGCACTCGGTAGTTTTTATACTTTACTTCATCTGCATATATGTTAATTTTGTATTTTGTACTAAAATGAGCATCCAAGATGCGTGCTGACGATGACCATTACGATGATGCGTATACGATAACGACGACAAGGACAACCGCAGTGAAAAAGGGGAAGGGTTTCAGTGTTTCAAAAACGGACATAATCCATACAGCTGCAGTTCCTCGGCTCACCATATGTCACTAACCACCAACACTAATAGCCAGTGGCAATCATACTCCGTGTCGCTCCACACTTGTTACACACACATAAACGAGTTCGGAAAAGGGGATATGGCGGAGAGTTTACCATCCCTACCCTAAACATTTTAGTTAGTAAGGTCCTTAACAGACTTAAATACCTCCGCATTAGGAACTTCTAACACCAGGAACTGTATAGTTTGATTTGTGTGGATTAGAACCCTGTTTTTGTATAACTAAATATGTTTGGTAAGCGGAAAAGGAAATTAGCCCAACTATCAAATTCTATGACGTCACGAATTTTGCCTCTTGGCCCGTGCTATTTCCAAATAATTGTCTATTTGTAGATCTTTGCACAAACTAGTTCTCCCTATTGGTTCGTGTTTTAATATTATAAATATCTTTCACTTGCCGTACTTCATATGTGATTGTTTGAGTAGAAGGTTAAATTATCCAAGCTACTGTTAATTTAAAAATTGTACGATTTCCTAATTACGTGTTTTTTCTTCTAATTACCTCGCCAAACAACGTCTAAAAATAGTTTCAAAAAATTAAATTTGAACCGCCGCAAGAGCTCAAAATCACGCGCTGAATTATCTGTTCGTGGTTTTAACAGCTCACACTTAACATCACACACGCTGCCTTACACTGCAGTACTTTACAGGCCTTAAATCCTGAAGATTAAATTAAATTCCCTCACACTTCTTCTGTACTCAACCAGATTTTATGTACGTTTCTTGATCGACTGCGATGACAAACGGACGACCGCATAATATCAGTCGCTTAACGCAATGTCCGTTCATGCTCTGAACAGAGAGCAGTGTTTTTAACGTCACGTAACATGAGTGGTTAGATGAATGAAACATCAGTATGGAGCATTGGTGGAATGATATTGACAAGGCGAAACCGACGTACTAGCAGAAAACACGGTCCCAGTGTCACTTTGTTTACCACAAATAACACATGGACCAGTCTTGGACTGAAACAGAGCTTTCGCGGTGACAGGCAGTTCTCTAACCGCATAAGCCATAGCACGGCCCCATGTTTTTAAAGTCACTACACTCATAACGCATTTTGATTCCGTTTTCCCTGGCTGTACCAAATTGTTCAGGGTACGGTCAAGATGTTAACCCTTTAAAGACGAAGAGTAAACTTGTAGTTAAAGACCCAGGTCGTACCGCGCCGCAAACAATTTTCATCTCGGTTATAAAAACGAATCAGTTTATTTTATATAGGACAAAAGTCGATATTTGTTCTGATATAAATACAAAACACATAAATACAATGCGGACAGAACGTATAATTTTTGAATATTAAACCTGCTGGTACATCAAGAAGCCGGTAGGCTTTAAAGGTTAACTGTATTGCTGCACAAGCATCTTCTTTCTGTTCTTGTGCTTCCTGGGATTTGTTCCTTCCGTTATTAAAGACTGCACTTACATTAACGTGAAGCTTTACAAATCAATAGCACATGGTCTTATTTGGCCAGCTGATGGTAATCAAAAAGCAAAAATGTTCGACTTTCTGGAACCCAAGCTTGTCTATCGTTATCTAAAACCAGACTGCTGGATGGATTTTAGTGTCATTATCCTTTGTACAAACTTAGACGTAGGTAGTGAAAGTGATGCCTTCCAACAAAATTTTCCATATTTGCATATCTTGTTTACCCCATGCGTGTTACATGTTCTACCCATTTCTACCTTAATGATTAAATCACCCTGACTACATTACGGAAAACGATTAAACTACAAAAATTTCTAGGTACGCAATTTTCTCCAGCCTTTGTTACTTCAGCCATGTGATAATCTTAAAAAATCAATATCCTATGTAAAACAGAAACAAATATTATGACGTAATCTCTTACCCGACGCTCCCACCCTTGCGAATCGGGTTACAGTGCACTGTTATGACGTCACAGATCTGACCTTCAATCTCGTCAGCCGACCATCTGTTGGCTGGAGGCACGGGTGGCGAATTTGAAAAGGGCGCATTGAGGGTTGGGGCGTGCGAGTGGCAGTAACTACACAATGATAGGTCTGGTAGCGAGGCGTGTGCCGGTATCAGATCGTTCAAACACTTGACAACCAGGAGTGACAGCACCAGGGGAACATCTCTTGATCGTAATTTATTCTTCACACGTTCGTGTGCCATAGACGATATTTTGTCTCTGTTGAGACTATGTGAATTTTTTTTTTTCCGAATTTTCTTTCAAACTTGTGTTTCATGTGAGGACAGACCTCCAGTATGAAAGGTTACGGCAGCTGTTTCAAGACCCGTAAGTTGCGGTAATGTACCGTATAACGTCAAAATATTGGACTCGGATGCGCATCCACCGCCCGCTCAGGTGCCATTGCCTACCAGGCGATTCAGAGAAATTTAAATTAGACCCATCAACAGCACACCTGTAACTGCATACCTTACACACTGTACTATGCTATGATCACTGTGACTGAAAATGTGCAAGGAACCTGTTGTAAAATATTTACAAAATTATCATGGCTTTGCAAGAAGGGGCGGAGGTAAACCGCTAGAATTATGAATCATGATACCCGACTTTCGGGTTTACGTTACCTCCACCCGCATAACACGCTTTCGGGCAATAAGCATTTATTGCGTGCACATTATTCGTCGCAAGAATGTCGTGTTTTGCTTTATTTTCTGGCAAACGTATTTCATATAGCAAGAGTTGCGAGGCACTGCAGAAAACCTTTAGCATGTATGCTGTTATATACAGTTATACCCAACTTATGTTTATATCTGAGCTGTTTGATAACCTCCAGTTACCAAATCTTGAAACTAAGAAGTACTCGTATTGCTTGAACCCGCTATTAAAATGTTATGGCCTTTTTAATCGGCTATCCATTTACAGAATCTTCGTAATCAGATCTCTAATTTTAACACACATTCCTTCATGACGCATGGTAAATACACGCATATTAAACCCGCTGAATTCCCCATGAAATATTGTGCGAAGTTACAGTTGTTCAGAAAAGGCAGAAGAATATTTTGCGTTTTAAGGGCCAAGAATACACACGTATGGAAAGTAGAGAGAAACATATTATTTAACAAAACTGGAAAACAGAATAATAAAGGCCACTACTGCAGTACAAAAATTCTAATTTTGTTAAACGTGTAGGAAAACTTCATTCGGGTAATCAAATCGAGAAGACTGAGATGGGCGGGGCATGTGGCACGTATGGGGGAGGAGAGAGGTGCATACCGGATTTTGGTGGGGAGACCCGTGGGAAGGCGACCACTTGGGAGACCCAGGCGTAGATGGGAGGATAATATTAAGATGGATATTCGGGAAGTGGGATGGGAGGACATGAACTGGATTGAGCTGGCTCAGGATAGGGACAGGTGGTGGGCTCTTGTGAATGCGGTAATGAACCTTCGGGCTTCATAAAATGCGGGGAATTTCTTGACTAGCTGAGAAACTGTTAGCTTCTCAAGAAGGCCTCTGCTCCATGGAGTTAGTTAGTTAGTTAGTTAGTTAGTAGGAACACTTCAGTTCGCTCACGGCTTGCGCGACCCTCATGCCGCCGTAAGTCTGGAATCGAAGAGCTAGACGCCGTTGCCTACGCCAAAACGCTACCGTGTTTTAGTCTATGTCCTCCATGTGCAAGGCACATTACAAACACTAGCATAATGACACAAGTTCAACATGGGTATTCCCCGATTGAAACTGTTAGAACATAACGTTCAGTACATCTCACACAATGTTCAAGCATAAGAAGTTACAAATATAAACGGCTTCTTGCATATGACGACGTGTCCATCTCCAGCGCAGCAGAATATCACAAATTAAAGAACAGTTTCATAAACTCAAATGCACAAAGAGAGTTTTATCATCAACTGTAACACACTCCTACATGTTTCGACACTGCTGGGTCATCTTCAGGGAGAACTTTTTTTATCATTACACTAAGGTTGCACTTTACAGTTGAGTGAGAATGTGCTGTTGACTGTGTACTGCGTTGTTTTTTGGAGGCGTGAACTCTTTGCGGTCCCGGCTTAGCACCAGCAGCAGCAGCAGCAAAACCGGGACCGCAGAGAATTCACGCCTCCAAAAACAACGCAGTACACAGTCAACAGCACATTCTCACTCAACTATAAAGTGCAACCTAGTGTAACGATAACAAAAATTCTCCCTGAAGATGACCCAGCAGTGTCGAAACATGTAGGAGTGTGTTACAATTGATGATAAAACTTTGTTCATTTGTAGGTGATCAGTGTTTTTTTTTTGTATAACAGAGTGCACGGACATGGAACACATGAAGTTTCATAAACTATTGACACAGCTTCTCCTAACTGATTTGGAAAGGTATATAAGACAAAAAGAATTTTAACCTATCTTACTTTCTACAGAAATACAAGGCTTTTGACTTTACCATACCAACTGGTGCGAGCACGTTTAGAGATAATACCAGTTCTCTTAGTGATTCAGCCCTGATTTTAGTAATTTTAATAAAAAATTTAATCATAGTGCAATACACAGTAATGAATAGGCCTGTGCCATATTATCGCTGTACGACTCACGTTACAAACTTATATTGTCGGCATTCAGTTTTAATTTTGCGAAGGATTTATCAGTTTCATACAAAGCCTCTTCATTTTCATAAAGTTAAATTCACGTCACATTTAAAAGCGTATATATTCTTAAATAACAAACCGCTCACGAACCGAATTTAAGGACCTGAAATAAGAGGTCTCCAAAATGCTACTCTCAGATTTATAGCCCATTTCCTACTGCTCATTTCTTATAATATATCACGTGGTCCCTGGAATACAAGTACTGATTTGTTGTCTTTATAAATTCCACGCGGCACATGTTCAGAAGTAGAAAATATGGTCACTGTCTTGCGTCTGCAGATTCCTGCCTCACCAGACATAGTAACTGCACGATCTAAGGGGTGTACCGTCTTATACGACTCGAACACTGGAATCGTAGCTTCCAAATCCTCTCCGGACAAGGACGTATGTCTGCCTAACTTCTATTTGTTTATTTCTGTGCAGGCAGAGACCTTGTGACCGGCCGACTTCCCGTCGAATGGATCCAATCCAAATGCCCATAAACAGTAGAATAAATACAGAAAACTCGAGTCCCTGGGAAGTAATGGCCTCTAACCACACACACACACACACACACACACACACAGGTTGTTCCATGAAAGTGTGCCGAAATCAAGGTGTTATATGAGGCATTCTGATTAAAGTGCTGTACCACACGATGTCAGACTATCAAGAATCACGCCGCTCGTGACATGGCAAGACAAATATACGGCAGCAAGTGAAAATTTTACAACAGCCCTACATGCTTTATCATTCTGTAAAATATTAACCCTTTAAAGACAAAAGGCATCGGTCCAATATAAGGACTCAGTGCGTACCGCGCAGTAAACACTCTCCACCTCAGTTATAAAAAGCAGTCTGTTAATGATATAAGTATATAAGGTAAAAGTTGCCGTTTGTTCTGAAAGCCGTACAAAACACTTAAATGCAATATGGGCACCACGTAGAATTTTTTTAATTTTAAACCTGGTCATATGTAAAGTTACCGCTAGGCTTTAAAAGGCTAAAGAAAATATAACTAACTCCATGGAGCAGAGGCCTTCTTGAGAAGCTGACAGCTTCTCGGCTAGTCAAGAAATTCCCCGTATTTTATGGAACCCGGAGGTTCATTACCTCATTCACAAGATCCCGCCACCCGTCCTTATCCTGAGCCAGCTTAATCCAGTCCATGCCCCCATCCCATTTCTTGAAGATCCATTTTGATATTATCCTCCCATCTACGCCTGGGACTCCCAAGTGGTCGTCTTCCCTCAGGTCGCCCCACCAGAATCGTGTATGCACCTCTCCCCTCCCCATACGTGCTACATGCCCCGCCCATCTCATTCTTCTCTATTCGATTACCCGAATAATATTTGGTGATGAGTACAGGTCATTAAGTTCCTCGTTATGTAGTCTTTTCCACTCCCGTCTCCTCGCCCCTCTTAGGCCCAAATATCCTCCTCAGCACCCTATTCTCGAAAACCCTCAGTCTTTGTTCCTCCCTCAGTGTGAGAGACCAAGTTTCACACCCATACAAAACAACAGGTAAAATTATAGTTCTGTATGCCCTAACCTTTGTGTTTTTGGATAGTAACCTGGAAGACAAAAGATTCTGCACCGAATGATAGCAAGCATTCCCCGACTTCAATCTGCTCTTAACTTCTTCATGAATGGAGTTTCGATTCGTTAGGGTTGCTCCCAAATATTTGAATTCTTCCACCCTTTCAAAGGATTTATTATCTGTCTTTATGTTGTGATTGTGTCCTGTATTCTGATTGCGAGACGTGACCATGTACTTAGTTTTCTCAGCATTTACTTCTAAACCAATCTCCTTACTAGCAATCACTAAATCTTCTGCGTTTTTCTTTATACTATGTATACTTCCGCCCAATATATTAACATCATCAGCATAAACCAGAAGCTGATGTGTACCATTCAATTTCAAGCCCTCTTGGTTTGCCTGAACCCTCCTAATGGCATATTCTAAAGCAAAGTTGAAAAGCAATGGCGACAGAGCATCTCCTTGTTTCAAGCCATTCTTAATAGGAAACGTGTCAGACAGATGTTTGCCTACCCGAACTCTGCTATACGTTTCACGTAGGCACATTTTTATTAGCCTTACTAGTTTCATGGGGATACCGAACTCAATGAGAGTATTATAAAAGACCTCCCTCCTAACTGAATCATGGGCTTTCTTGAAGTCTATCCAAAGAAAAGATACGTGACAAAAATTAACACAAGGGGCAATGCAACGCTTAATAATCTGTTGACTTTCAGATATCTTCGTCCTTTTCACTTATGCGGTCAGCGGACCCATTATTCCCTGCAAAAGTTTATGTTTGCATTCCTTGCTGGCAGACGATGTCCTTCAGGTGCCGCCCCTCGGATGTGTTGTCGAGGGCATCAGATCTGGTGACCTCGCAGGCCAGGGTTGTGTGGAACGAAACGGCCAATTCAGCAATTAGGATAATGGCGATTAAGGTATTCTGTTACTTGTCGGCTGACATGTGGCAGACACGCTGTTAACTAAGTGCAGTTGTCGTATTTACAAACACCCTGCAGGAGTAGTGGGGGTACGACTGAGTGGTGTTTACCAGAGGAGGGAGTAAATGCAAAGCTGGTTCGTAAGAACTCATACCGTACAGTATCGAGGATAATGCTGAAAAATTAAAATGCTGGTCGGAATGCAAGCGTCGGTAATCCGTTTTTAATGGTGATACAACATTTTTACGCGAAATGACCCACACAATAACATGCGGAATTTCGGCACACGTTTTGCGGAACATTCGGTTGATAAGCAACTGTTGTCACATATTGTCATTTTCTCCCCTGAGGGCAGACATATTCGGTCGCATACCTTCAAGTTTCATGAACTTCCCTTCCTCCAGCAGAAACAAGCCAATAACGAATTCGGGGACCGGTATAGCTTAGTCGATATAACGACACGCTAAGCGCTCGACAGCTGGGTGTTCGAACACCAATGGAGACAGGAGATTTTCTGTTCTCCATACCCGTCCAAACACGCCCTGGGGCCCACCCAACCTTCTGTACAATGGGGACCGAGGCTCATAACACGGGTAAATCGGCCTGAGAGTGGGGCTGAACACACACCCCCATATAACAAAAGGTTAAGAGTTAGTGGAGCAACTGTTACAACTCCACTTCTCGTCCCTGCCTTGATGGCATGTTACGCACAGACCTTTACCTTTAATAACAAATTCACTTGTAGTATAAAACCTGAAAGATTCTTCTTACAGTGATAGCCATTCGATACAATATCAAGTTTGTTCCACCCATCTATGATTTTCATAAATTGTTTCAGTAATATCCGTCACAATTTCAACATCCCAGCTCATCTTCGGCCTTTCAAGTGTCTTTCAAACCAAAATACTGTAGTCGACACCTGCGTTGTCTTTCAGATACTAAACACTTTCCCACTTTATTATGTTCCCCTCCGGTTTTTGTCTTACAATACAGGATCAACACCACTTCAAAGCCCCTACTACGCAGTTTCAGGAATTGATCCTCTGCCTTATGTCCAGCAAATTCCTGAGCACTCCATTTCTGTTAGCTCTGGTAATGCAGATTTCTGTTTCCAGTTGAGGGGCCGTGTTTCACACCAATTCAAAACAACTAGAAAAAATTTTCTTCTGTGTATCGAGATGTTCGGTGTTTAGAAAAGTAGAAAGTATTTTAACAGTTATGGAACTGAACGATGAGAATAATTCCTAAAATATCCCCCACCCCCCCCCACCCCCCCACACTGCCTCAACCAGTTTTAGATGGTGGTTGATGTTCAAAAGTCTCCGCATTTTAAGGCAGTACAGGGCTTGGTGTCCCGTCTTTCTCATTCTCAGAAGAGACAGCATTCATTTCCGCATACAGCCTCAATCGATTGTTCTTGGTGGTGACGCAGTGCGATACCTCTAAGACGGTAAATCAGTTTTTAAAAACAGGATCATTCCAAAAGGAGTAATAAGTATTTTTAGCAAACTTGCATATTACAGCAACTTCATACGCACATAACAAGTAGCAAATTAAGAATTTCTTTTAAAATTCCCGCTAGAATTTTTTAAGTTTACTCTTAACATTCCTAAAAATTTGAAGCATTTGATTCACAATTTCTCCGCCTTCTTCAGTCTATTGTGTAAAGCATCAAATCAAAAATAACGCTCTGTCGCATTCGATAACCTAACTTCAGTTTCTCATTAAAGAAACGGTCGTGAAACCGGATACGATCATGACGTCAACGTCTGAAATAAGAGATACAGTATATTGGATGTGCAACAGTGCTTCACGATTAGTCTGTTCGCCGAACAGTATTCTTTGTTATTATTATCATTATTAACAAGCGATTGGTTCAGTGCACACGTTCTCCCTCTTTAGAGGGATGTGGATAACCCTCCCTCTCCAAAACCGACTGAAACGCCCCGTCGCTGGTAATACACTAATGTGTTTGAGGACAAAACCAATTACGGTGCGCCCAACGAAGGACGGATATATCCTCTGTAGTGTTTGAATTTCAGCTTCTCCTCATGCATCCCTTACTGTCATTCTCATCACTCCCTTCTCTCGCCCTTATTTTTTCGCGTTCCAGTCTTGGATCCCGACATACGCTAAAAGGAAATGATGTGTTCGGTTGTTAATAATGTTACGTACCCTATGTCACATTCCATATTAGACAGCTTATCTTCAGGCCAGTGGAAAACTTTGGTAGTGCCACGAAAGAGGCTACACAACCCAACCTAACATCGGTTACTTGTTGGTGTAAATCGGAACAGTATTAAACCCAAACCAAGGGTTAGAAACGTTATATCTTCTTGTTTCTCAATTTGTTTCCCATATTGATTCAGTTTGGAATATTATCAGGCAAAAATTCTAGATAAAGTCTGCATATAATCCAGAATTTCTTCAAACTAAGGTACGAAAATCGGAGACGCTCGTCTTATAAATTCCAAATAAGACACGAATACAAATCCGTGGAGCAAAGCTTTTCTTCAGAATCTGACAGTCGCTCATTTAGTCCAGATATTCTCATTACTTTTTGGAGCCCATATATTCTTGCGTTTTTAACCTCTAACGGTATTTCATACACGCGGGGTAAAATTCAAAAGTAAAAAATCTGAATCATTTTCATATCTACAAATCTCATTTTTATGCTTATGTTTTTCATTACTGCATTTTTTTTTTTTTGCGGGAAGAAACTAATTTTGACGGTTCTTGCATATACGACAGAAGACGGACTTGAGAACATGACACACCATACATGTCACATAACCACACTGATCTGAGTGGGGTTGTATTCATACGACAATAAAACAAGCAAAGTAGCATTTGCTTATACGAAGACTGCGGGTCATAGCGCTGCTGTAGATACTGAAATAACGAACTAATTTATTCTTACCCGTGATGGGTTCTCTGTTGTTAAATCTTATTACTGACCAGGATATGTACGGATCGTACTTTTTTTTTTACTTTAGCACGAGCGATGGGCAAACCAAATCTGACTTGATGTAATTTACAATTCCAATAATAACATAATCCACTCTCGTCTCTCAACGGTGGCAGGACACGCCAGATAGGAAACAAAAGGGAAGGCGTACTGATGAAGGGATCAAAAATGGGGTATGATGAGGAGGTGGGGACGGATTGAAAGGGGAAGTAACTGTATCCCGGGACCGGATGCTGTCCGTTAGAGATTTGTCGAGTTTGACATACGTCACTTCCTGATCTGGTCGGTGGCCTATAAACAACGCGTATTGTTTGTGTAGCTACCCTCGGTCCCATCAAGTTAACCAAATATCAAATTCTACCGCAGTACTTTTGCTAAGCTTTCCTGTACCGTTCATTTCCACCCTACTTCCTTCCACGTGGAAAATTCCAAAAGCATTACCGGTTTGAGGCTCCAGGTAGGAAATTTTACCCATTATACTCTTTATATCTAAATTGTATTTTAAAAAAGTAATGGACCAATGGGAATGCCCTCGTATTATACAGTCTGTCCCATCGGCTATTTCCAACCCCTGCAGCATACCATTCCGTGGTTGTGTTAATGGATATTTGTTTATTTCGAAGGAACAAAAATTAAGATCCGCTGACATTAATGTTTCTGTAATACTTGGGTTAATTATTTTATTTTGCGACTGCTGACGAGTGAACAGCTTGACTGTCAGGGAAGTCACAAGACGAAACTGTCTTCAGTAAGTTGCTTCATGAGTTAAGAATTTTATGAAAAAAAGGCTGTTTAGTAAGTCAAATACTGGAAGGGTTAAAAAAGAGTTTTATAAAAAAGAGCGTGCAGTTAGTTGATCTAAAAGTTAAAAAAAAGTAATTTCATTGAAAAAATGCAGTCGGTTGTTTCAATATTTAAGAAATATTTTACGAAAAGCGCAGCTTTCAATGAGTTAATTCCTTAAAGAATTAAGAAGCATTTTTGGGGGGAAAAATGCATCAATTTGTCACGCATGATTTGCTATTTTCCGTCTCACTTTCATCTTTATACTTATTTGCAACCAAAAAAAATCTGCAGTCGAGAAAATTTAAGAAAATATTCATGCCTTATTTAGCAAAAATTTAATCAATCATACTGATAGTGGTAGTGCATATTATCTAAGTTGTACTAACTAGTTGCGCGTTATCTGAGCTCCGTTATTTTCGGAAGTACCAAGAGACGATCGTGGTTGACATGGAATTGTGAAATAAAACATTCTACGGGCATTGCAATGGAAGGCAAATAGTGCAGCCGCCCCAAGGGGCTAAAAATAAGAGAAACATAAATATCTGAAATTTAAGAATTGATTTTCGGCGCACAGAAATTACAAATTGCTGAGCCAAATAAAAAGAAATTTAATAAATAATTGTGTTTCCTTCAAAATCAGCAATTTCTCTTAGGAAGAAGTCACTGTGCTCACGCGCCGCGGGCGGCAAGAAACCCAGCTAGGCTACTGCACACTCCAAACAGAAACACCTTAATGAAGTTACAAATTAATTGGCTGATTGTAATTGTGATTAAACGCATTAAGTTACGAGAAGGAACTGACATCACAAGTTGTATTCGCAGTCACAGACAGCACGAACACAGCCCTAAGAGTGTACAAACATGCTACGAGTTGGTCTCCAGAGATGCGTTTTTGATAAGGAGGTTGAAGCACAGGAAGATGGCGTTGTCGCTATGTAACAGAGCAGAAAGATACTTGTGTTATAACTTGCACCCCCGTCAGCCTCTTATCAATAAACGCCAAGTTGGGCCTA
>BLKM01004084.1:0-11508 GCA_013340265.1 Coptotermes formosanus | reverse complement strand
ACACACACACACACACACACACACACACACACACACACACACACACAGCGGGTCTGATGGCTGCGCCGGCAATACACTCCTAGCAGCTGGACCTAATTGTACCAATCGTATTGTTAGGAAAAAAAAAACGTGTCAGTATAAAGGATAAGAAACCTACGCGAAGGCATTACCACAGAAATTCAACAGACACGAGATGCAGCCACATTTAGTTCGGGTCACGTAAAAAACCCCGTTACATTACCCCGCCAGCAGTTTCCACGCAGGTTCATTATCCAGGCTGCCGAGGCAGTGATAACAACCCACTTGTAAACGCCATTGTGGTCTGTGCACCCAAATGAAGTAACCGAGCCTTCAAAAATAACTATGAAGGACAAACAGCAGACAGAACGACCGTGACCCGAAATGGCTCGCTGACGACGTTCAAAAAAGGAGGTTGCCCTGATACATCATGCATTCTTTTTTAGAGACATCAGGAACAAACGTAAAGTGGCATTTCGCACAAGGTTTTAATGTATTTTACGACAAACCCGTAACCACAAAGAAACGGCGAGATATCACCAATGTTTTAGGACTATTTCCACTGACACAGATCTGTGACATCTGTGACAATGGAAGTAGTCCTAACACACATTAGTGATATCTCGCATGTGACACCATTTTCGAAGACTTTTAGTGTACTATTAAACAAAGAAACGGGTTTAAATCCTCAATTCACCCGAAACTGATAACTAATTAACTCCAAAGAGTACAGTCATTCTTGAAAAGGTTAAGTCATTCGGCTAGCCAAGAAGTTCCTCGCCTGTTATGGAACCTGAAAGACCGTAACCGTAATCACAAGAGCTAACAATCGGGCCCTATGCCAAGCCAGATGAATCCGGCCGCCAGCCTCTCATCCTAGTTCTCTGAAATAAGTACACCATCCTTCCACTTACGCCCAGGTCTCCCAAAATAACTCTTCCCTCGAGGTTTTCCGAATAAAGCTTTGTATTCACTTCGCATATCTGCAGTGTGTCTGACATACCCGGCTCACCTCAATCTCCTTGACTGGATCCCTTACTAGAACATTACTTTCACATTTACTGTGTATTTCAGCGAACACGCTAATAATAAAGTACAACATTAACACCGATCCACGAACTAATCCACGTCCTTCAGCTACAGCAGCAGCGGTAGTGTTGGTGGTGGTGGTGGTGGTGGTGGTGGTGGTGGTGGTGGTGGTGGTGGTGGTAGTAGTAGTAGTAGTAGTAGTAGTAGTAGTAGTAGTTGTTGTTGTTGTTGTTGTTGTTGTAGGGTAAATTGAGAGCCATTTGTGGATAAAGAATCTGAAACAGGATTCGCTGGCATTGTGGAAGGGGGGTAAAGACCAAACATTAGCCAGGAATAGAAACACTCTCGGAACAAAGCCTCCTATGAAATAAAGACATCGACTTCAGAGCCGATCGAGAAACGCGATATCAATCTAGAACTGATTCCTTATACTACCGTTTCAAGAGAAGTAAACTGTATAGCAAACCGCTACAGTTTTAGGAACTAGCTGACTCCAGGAAGTCAACAAGGCGTGTCTGGATGTGTAGTTACGTCGACACGTCTGCGCGCACAGCAAGTGTGAAAGACTACTAAATAAATCGCCAAAAGTATCAGAATTGTACGGAAACTACACACTTCCCAAAATAAACGTCTTCTCAAAATTTGTGGTCTTCACGAAACATTATTTGGGTTATACCAACTAGGATAAATGGATGGGACATACAGAATACATAATACATAAAAAGCGCATTAAAATCAAACTATACCACGTGACGTAACGTACTGTCAGCTACTGACAGTGCTGTTAAATGGGGGGGGGGGGGGGGAACACACGCACGCACGCACACACACACAGCTCCTGTCATCGTCAACAGTACAGCAAATGCCATGCTGAGTTGAATACGCNGCCCCCCCCCCCCAACACACGCACGCACGCACACACACACAGCTCCTGTCATCGTCAACAGTACAGCAAATGCCATGCTGAGTTGAATACGCATACACGTACATGGAACCCTGATTATTCGTCCACGAAAGCTTTTCTACAGATCAAATCCTACCAAAAGCGTTTTCTCATTTCTTGGAATATTCTGTATGGCAGGCTTACTACAGTCTTTGAGGAAACGTACTCTTATGACGCTAGAACCGTCGTCTAAACTGGCCTTCCAGCTAATTAATGACCGGTGGTTTGAAGCTTTCACACATCATGGTTTAGGTGAGATGGTAAAGATATAAATCTGCATCTACAAGGTAAATCTGTCTACACACATACATACGCATACACTGGTGTTGATCTTTGATAAAGTACCTCCAAACATAGGCCTTCGCTTACTGTTACTGCAGCGCTACGTTGGCCATGGCCGCTTTATGTAAATACCTACAGATTTCTGAGGGTACCTGCGTAAGTAACGCATTCCTGAGAACCACATTCACGGAGTTGAAATATAAACAACCTACGACAGAAGAGAATTAAAATGAAACCGAACCCTAAGTTTATGTAATGCAAACGGAGGAACTGGTTCTGTTCCGATTTACTACGTACTGTAGCACATAATTTACAGGGCTTCACTAAAACAGCGTCTAACAGTTCAATACTTCCATAAAATAACATTATTGAGCGTTCCAAACACTGAATTTCTACTACAATCAACTAAAATACATACAAATTGTTAAAAAATGTACGCATGTTTTTTATGTTATTCAGACCCTGCATATTCTTATATTTAATACATCAAACAACTTACACACTTAACAAAATACATTCAGAAGCAAGTATAAAACTCCTACATGTTTCGGCAACGGGGTGCCATCATCAGGGAGTTACTCTGAACAAAGGAGTACAAGGTATATATTTCAATTCCTCAGAGAGGAAATCAGTCACGACTAGTCAACAAGAAAAGTGTTGGCCGTGACCTATTTCCTCTACGAGGAATTCATATAGTATATACCTTGTATATATACACCAACTGGGATGTGCACCATCAAGAAAACCGTACAAGGCCAGCATGCTTATCTAGATATTATGTCGCCCTTATTAAAGTTATTAAAATAGTGCAATTATTTAATTATTTAACCTTTTAAAGCCTAGCGGTAACTTTACATACGACCAGGTTTAACATCAAAAAATTCTACGTGGTGCCCACATTGCGTTTATGTGTTTTGTACGGATCTCAGAACAAACAGCAACTTTTGCCTTATAAAACATTAACAGATTAGTTTTTGTAACCGAAGTGGAGAGTGTTTACAGCGCGGTACGCACTGAGTCCTCAAATAAAACAGACACGCTTCGTCTTTAAAGGGTTAATATAAGTTGGTGGATGTATTACTTGTACGCATGACGTTACAATTCTGGCGTGTTACAACTGTCACTGGTCATACATTTTCAACTGGCAAGTGTTAACAACTGATACTTTCTTATACAGGGGCAGTCAAAGGTCTAGAAACACAGGAGTCTTGCTTTCTTGCAGGTTGGTGGGTGAAAAAAAGAGCGAACCAAAATCTGCCGGTGGTCGACCGGACTGCACCGTTATTCGTGTTAGGAAGTGGAAGACTCCGAAATGTCGCAGCAACATTCCGTGAGAAATATTCGAATCAAACAACTACGCACGGCGCCATAACATACCGGACCGACCAGTTACACGCTGCCCCATAACACACCGCACCAACCACTTACGCACGGCGCCATAATACACCGCACTAAACGCACGACCCCATAACACAGGGGAACGACCTGTTACGCACGGCACCATAACCCACCGGCCAGTTACGCATGGCGTAATAACACATGTCCTTCTGCAATAAAATATTCCCAGTCTTCAAATCTTTGCGGAATTACGACCCCTCCTATAAATACAACAAAAGGAATTATTTTAAGCACGAACGCTGATGAATGCACGCATTTTTTTTTACAGAACACATCTGGGGTGAAGTCATGCAAACTATAGAGGTCTATAAATAAATAGTATCGATATGTACACACTCCGTCTGTTGTCGGCTGCTGAATATGCAGGTTCAGAAATACATGCACAGCATAAGAATTCTGGGGCCTCCCTTCGCTCCCTTTTGCTGACTCTTCTACAAAACTTACGGTGATGTGTGCTGGACACAGAATGTGTGCTTGGTCTCTCAGCTTCTGTCCCAAACACTTTTCGCTCCGACAAACATTTAGCGAGTTACGCTCGAGATGATCGCATAAACGCATATAGGCCTTCACCTAAAACACCCGTTATTTGTGTCCAGTTTTAACCGAAACTCTAGTATGCAGGCAAAGATTAGTACAGTCACTCAAAGCCATACTGACAGAAGTCAGCTCAGAGGTTCTGGGGCTATTACGTACTGACAGACGGAGAGACATAAAGAAACGTTTCTTCAGCTTTTCGTTGTAAACGCACTAAAAAGTACAAAAATTATGGAAGGGGGCCAGGCAGTTGGACATTCGTTCGTATCAGCACAGACACTATGACAGTTCTGCTTGTCACATACGCACGTTATGTCGCACAGACGCCTCGCGGAGCCGTGACGGGTTAAAGGTCATCTAGAAGCCAGTTTATTGGGTACAGAACTACGATACGTCAGGCAGATTGTCACTGCACTTTGCAACTTCAGCTTGCGTTACACCTGAACGTATGTAAACAGGTTAAAACACATACCCCTCTAAGGCAACCTGAATGCCGCTTTTGAACGTCGTTTACGTAACACTATCAGCACGCATAAACGCGAACGGACGATATTAGTCTCCGCGTTTATAGTGCTAACCAAATAAAATATAAGGTTTTACATGCAAGCTGGTGCAAGGATGACTATTTAATAATGGCGATTTAAAAAAAATTCAACACGTTCCATGCGACACGCAACATGATTATCGCTTGCCTGCCTACCACTCCGTCACTCCGCGCACAACCGAAACAATCGGTTGTGCGCGGAGTGACGGCTAATTGTTTCCTCCTCTGCGAAATCAACGCCATTTGCTCGTAGCAGTGCGGTCTTGCGCAAAGACATTGGTTCCGTTATGTCTATAAAAAGTATTTCATTGTGAAATGTTGACAACAGAAACCGAAAGGCGTCCTGCGCTGTGTAACTGTGCATTGAGAGAATACAGTGATTACGATTCTGAAGTAGAAACTGTGGGGGCAAATGTGCAAGGTAATCTTTTGAGTGCAGCCAACTGGCTGGCTCAGAGAAGCATGAAAAATGTAGACAGTGTTGTTTGGATGCCTTCAATACAAACACCAACATTAAGTTACCGTAAATTACAAACATGTTAAGAATTATAACGGAAGTCTACCCCAGCGTAAGGCTGAAAATTGCTAATGGTAGTGAACACAGGTGAATAGTTTTTCTCAAGACTGGACACACTTCCAAATCATGCTTTATCGTACTGACACTGACTAGTTCCTTGTAGTGATGTGAAACACCTGGCGCAACGGTCTCTCACGTGCTTTCCTTTGATGTTTATTTTTGTCCCTGTGGCTTGAATCCTTTCGAAGTTACTTTCACACAGCGTCCTCGAGCCGAAGCACATTCCTGCTGCAAATTAAACTGCACAATATGCGGCAAGCCTACATCAAATGGTCTACAAAAAAATTCCGTCGCTTATGCGCTACAATGCCAAATGGACTTTCTACCATTTGACGAGGTCTTGTTAACCTGCAACTATACGCTCGTTTTTAAGCGCTTACATTCATAGCCGGGTAGGGCGGTAGTATATCACGCCAAGCGATCACGACTGTTACGCATTTTCCATTGTCGTCAATGAACGATGCCTGGTGCCTGGGATTCCAGCAGATTAGACTCCAGTTTCGTCCCTATGTCTAAATTCTTAAAAGCGCAGGAGTCGTTTCACTTCCAACTGCCCCAACACCTAATGCATAAAAACAGTAGTTTGCATCCGCTAAAGCCATAAGTGACAAAAGTGTGTGAAATTAAAAAAAAAATCCACCTCCAGTTGGCATTTACATTCGAATGTGTTTCATATTCACAGCAGCAATGCAGCTGGGGAACAGAGTTCTTTGATAAAAGCAATTTGCCGTGTTTATCCAATCGTCTTCGGTCTTTTCAGGCACGTCTCTTGTTGTCAGACAATTCCAGACAGTGACGCGACAGTCCATCAGGACCTCACGAACAGCTGTTTCTCCTAGGAGGTATTCGAAGTGGTATGAAGCAAAGATGTTATCCGTTGCTAGATATCCGTAACAAGTTTACTACTTAGCAGTTTAACCCTTTACTGGTCAAAATTATTAGTGTGAATTCCAACAGTCTGGTCCAAACTAATTTTTGCAGAAAATCTCTATCTTCGAATTTCAAAACAAGCTACTAGATGGCAGCAGCTTAGAAGATACCAACATAAAACATAAAATGACGTGTCGCTTTGAGCTCGACATTGGACGTAGTATAAAGGAAAGCGCAGTGGACTTAACCTCGACACTGGACCAGTAAGGGTAAATTTAATGAAGCCTACACTGCATGACTGTGTTATGTTGCCTTTAGTAACTTAGCGAAAGAAGTACAGCCATGGTAGAAAAGAATGAACGACTGCTTCCGGAAGGAACTTCAGTTGTAAAGCAGAGGAAGTACAAACAGCCTTCTAAAAAAGGTACAAATATACACATTTTGACCACATGTTCTTTCTCATAACAACAATACAAGAAAACGCAACCTGTTCGAAATAAGCACCAATGAAAGACAAAAAGAAACTGACGGAGGAAGTGAAAGTGAAGAAGACAGCAGTAGCGCACCCCTGAATACTTCTAGGCCTCCAACCCAGCAGCGAGAAATAATACCTCGCAAACTGTAAAGTATGAGGAACAGTTACTGGGTACATTGAAGGAAAATAAAACGAAGATAGTAATAAGGACAAAACGTTCATGCTGTCGCTTGTACCAGCTCTGAGAAAAGAGAGACAAGAGAAAACTGAATGGTGTCGAAAAGCACTCGGAAAAAATTAAAATGTAAAACACTGTGAGAAAAGCGAAAATATGCTATTTCAACCTCAGCATTCTCAGGGTTTTCCTGCAGCTTACACGTCTTCACATTGTTCCATCTACTTAAGAGTACTTAAGAGTACGCCTACAATGTTCACTCAAAATCAAACGTCCATCAAATTTCAAATAGCAGAACTGTTAATTCGCCACGTCAGACACATTATCTCATGCATCATCTGAATTGTTTGATCTTTCCTCAACAAAATTACAGTTAACTAAAAGCGTTACGGAAGACACAAAAGAAGATTTGTTATGCCGTAATGTTGCTGCTAATCTTTCTTTTGGCGGCACCGACTCTCTCGCATTGGTATGTTTAAAACTTAAAACCATGGACCAAGCAGAAGCAGTTAGTGACCATACGCTACACGAGACATTCCGAAGTAGAATCTAAAAAAGGTTTTTCAATATGTCCTCCGGTACTATTCTATAGGATCCTGTGGATGGTGTATGACATTTGAATTCATAGACATTTTAGACTTTTTCCATCGAATGTATCGAAACATAACACAATTCATCACATTTCAATACATAAGGTACAAAAGGCCCAAGACGTCTGTGTGTTCAAACTTCCTCACGTCTTCATGCAAGGAACAGAAGTTTCCTTTTAGAACTCTCTGACTCGTTATCTGATGTACTCAAACGTTTCTTCTTTCTGTCAACCTGTCGAGCTCTAAGCAACAAAGCACACACTAGTGTTATACACCGTACACGCAGTCCACGATGCAACTAGAACAACCCGCCAAAATATTCGCCACCGTGCGCGACCTTACACAAACAAATCGCCGAATACTTAAGACGCTAATATCAGTCGCAGAGATTCAAATTGTCGATGCACGCTTAGCCCTAAACCTGTTGTTACAGTGGATACGTATTCACGCGATGTCCGAGTTGTCGCGAATATGCCATAACATGCAAAGCTGCACGGACTTACAGGGACGGTTACAAACAGAAGAGCATTATTTGCGCGACATCGCTTGACGTTCAAACACCAATTTCTTTTTCGCGGGCATCAGAGCGTAATCAGAGCGTAATATACAATTTTATTCGGCGTTTTCGTCATTATAATGTAGCGTGTATGTGTATCAGGCGTCATACTGTACTATTCATAACACTTTTCAAGCCTCGCCGGTAACTGTCCAAACAATTTTCAATATTCACTTCCATTGCGTTGAAATAGCGAATTCACCCAGTCACCTGTACTGTTTCTTCCAAAAATAACAATTTTCAACATACTATTTTCCGAAAAATACAAATCCAAAGTAGGCTCCATGACTACACTAGAAATAGCGTTGCCGTATTGGCGCCACGTAGCCCAAACCAAACACTTTATCGTGCGAATTCGGTCGTATTCGCAAGAACTGGATTTCGCGCGAATACGCTTCCAGTGTAACCACAGCCCACCTCATAATATACGGCGCCAACTAAGTGGACGTCAGTGTCCAATAAATTTGAAACGACGTGTAAGAAAGGGGTCGTCGCCCAATTGAAGGAATCGCCCCCGCATTTACCTGGAAGGATCTGAGAAAATAATGAAAGACATTCCGACTCACTAAGGGATGGACGGTCCGTGGACTGAATGCCGGTGGGGGGCGGGTGGCGAGATTTTTCGCACCCGTCCAGTGCGGCCCTGGGGCCCACCCACCCTCCTGCAATAGGTACTGGATCATTCCCTGGGATAAACCGGCCGGGGCGTGACTTTAACAACCCACTCCCATCCAGCATCGAGGTTAAAGAGTAGAGTTTTTACACCTTTAGTTCCTCTATGTGCGTTCATGGAAGGTTACATAGTGAACTTTAATGGAAAATATTCGTCAGGACAGACGGTGGTGCCCCAGCCGAGATTCGAGACAGGGATCTCCAGAACACAAGCCATAAATGTTGCCACTTCAGCCAGCTCGCTCGGTATTACTGCCGTGTACATGGTTCTGCCGTATGCGGAACCCAACCACTGACGGACACACGTTGCACCTGAATACCAAACAGCTTGCCACCTTACCTACCACTACACGGACATGTACAGAAACGTTCGCATAACAGTACATCTGGGCTGCAAATGTCAATGTTACCGTGTCACTGGAAGCACACAAAAACGAGCTAACGCACCGACGAGACGTAATTAATGCGTTCATTTCGTTTCCTTTTCAAGAATCTAAATAATTAACATTGTGATAGGCCTCTGACAAATGTCCAACCTCTATTCAGGTAATATGTATTTTTTTACACCAACTCGTGTACAAAAATTAAAATAAAAAACCTTTACAGGAAACTTTAAGCAAGGCCCAACATGTTTCGGTGCGTCGATTGCACCATCCTCATGGGAACATTGAACACTAAACAAAACACACAACCACAGGTTAAAACAGTCATCACAGCCCTTTAAGACGCCGTGTGGTGAAAGGATGTATCAGTTCTTGATGTGTTAAACGTTTTTTATTTTAACTTTTGGGCATGAGTTGGTGTAAAAAATACATATTATTGTGATATTATGTGCACGGAATGGACAATATAAACTTTATTCATGTAATTTTTGCGTAGAATATAATACAGTGAGCTCTTCCTCAGAGTGCAGCCATAAAGCGTGCAACGTATGGGTTATGGGTCCACCCGACTTGACTGTAGAAGCGGCCGACCCTTACGCTCGAGTGCGCGCTAGCAACAAAAGAACTGCATCAGCGACCGCACACAAACGGGGAGTTTCATTCTCGTTTAACCCCTTAAAGACACACTGACTACTGTATGTACCGCCACATTATGACACAATGCATTCTGCCCAAACACTACTGGTATGATACTCGCAACACAGCACGTTTCACGTACATTATTAATAGACTGGTCTTTCTAAAGAAAATATGCAGCATCTCTTAACTGCTTGACCCAAAGACGACGGCACTATAATCTTCCGAAACGTTGGGAGCCACTCACCCGACACACCGTCACGTCCAATACGGCTGTCAGAACCTCAAATCTCGATTTTTATAGAAGTTTTAGAGTCCATTATTCCTACAAAAACTTCGTCAAAATCACACAGATAGTTTAATAAGACATCAAGTACGGACTGACACGGTGACAAAGAGGTTAGGCATAATCGTAAAGAACGCCAAACAAAATGCGGAAACCACAAACATGCCTTCTGCCAACCAATTACATTTCTTACTACACACAGGTCACAATCATGTAACTTCATTATAATACTTATTACTACCCATCGAAAGTGCTACATTTTAACAAGACCGGGAAGGGTGTAAATCCACAATGTTCGTCGTACGCAAACACAGAATTTCCAAAGGCGTTCTTTGCAGTTTATCAAGTTTTCATCAAGACAAAAATATATTACATAAAACGAGTAAAACCCGTACTCCAACAGAAAATAATTCACAGCATGGAACTAAAAACAAGTGCCATGAGACTGTTTAGGGTGGGGCAACAAAAATCCATTAATGTCCTGAAACAAAGCAGTCTATCAGCCAGCATGGCTAAAAACAAAATGGCCGACTAACGTTATACATGCCACTCACATCGAAGTTCGCTCTAACATGACAGTTTATGATATACTGGTTATGGGTCAAAATGGGGGAAAACAGGAACTGACCGACTTCTACTGCAAGTGTCTGCGGCATTATTGTTATTTTGCACAGAACGCCTGGAAGTCGGACGCTAGTCTTCTTCAATACGAACTGGAGTTACTATACGAAATGTCACACCGTTATTTACGTCACGATATGGAAATGAAATAAGTCATTTGGAGCGCTCGTGGTCTGTTCCGAAATTCAGAACTGCCCAAACACATCAAAAAATTACACGAAAACTGGTCCCGGCGCTGAGAATCAAGCCAAGAACCTCTAAATATGAAGCAGATGTACTAAAAACATGAAGTCTGAAGAGATGCTAGTAGAACTCTTTGTCTGTTAGCTAATAATCCTGTCACGTTGTGAGAGCTGTATGTCCTTGCTGCCCGGAGGGTACCGCAACAGGCATGCAACTAAAGGCCAACACCTGCCGATCCAACTCCATTTTCCCTTTCTTCAGCCTAGTGAGTACATTATTCAGCACAATGAAAAACGCACCGGAGGGGGGTTTGAACTTGCCTGCAGCAGAAATCCGGGTTCCATCTTCGGCATAACAAAAGTCTGGTTCACAGGAAAGTCGACCCACAGTCCCGAAGGTCGCAGATAGTATTGGTGCCTCGAAAAAGAGGCAAGGTAAGCGACAGGATGAACCTCCGGGTTGGCATGAAGGCCGTATCAAAATTTGCATTTCACACGAATACGCGAACTAAGAAAGAAAACTATTCTGACGAGTTAATATTTGACCTGAGCAATTATACCAACGCGAAAACATTCGCCAAAAAGCATTCAAACGTGATTCATCGAACAATATTACATGCATGCAAGCGTATCCGTTCTTCGTCCGGGTATGCAAACAATACTGAAACAGAACGTATTCAATGCTGATAAACAGACAACTTAGAATGAAAGGAAATTAAGGGGCTCGGTGATAAGTA
>BLKM01004075.1:0-10474 GCA_013340265.1 Coptotermes formosanus | reverse complement strand
ACATCCATCCATACATACACACATAATTACATACATACATACATACACGCATAATTACATACATATATACATCCGTACATTCCATGGATCCATGTGTCATGAAGAAAACAGGATGTGCGACAAGTCATAAATACGAAACATAATACACAATTTTACAGTGTAGAATACCATAAATGCGATCCCAGTGGCCGCGCGGTCTAAGGCGTGGGCCTTCGACCGAGCGCTTGCTGGGATCGTGTGTTCGAATCCCACTGGGGCATGGATATTTGTCTCTTGTGAGTGTTTGTGTGTTATCCGGTAGAAGTCTCTGCGAGGGGCCGACTACTCGCCCAAAGAGTCCCACCGAGTGCTGTGTGTGTCTGAGTGCGATCTCAAAACCTCAACAGTGAGGAAGCCTACGGCCACTAGGGCTGTCCAGCCATGATAACAAGAACAAATATCTTCCAGTAATGCGGTAAATTAGGTGACTGAAATAAAACAGATTGAATGATTAAACTTTATTATAGCACACTCTTGTGTGAAACACGAAAATATCTAGCGTCTTCTATACCCGAGAATAAGCGGTGTTAAATATGACAACTGTCCCTCTGACAAACTGAAAAAAATTTAATTGAATATCTGAAAGTCGCGCACGCCTCAGATCCGCCTCTATATTCACGTCAAGTGATAGAGATTAGTATTTGGACTTGATTAAAGTTAAGGAAAAATGTTGCAGAATCAAGAAAAATCCGTCCAAACACATGAATGTGGTTGTGTTTGGACAGATTTTGTCTTGATTCTGTATACACAACATAAACGAAAGACATGCTACAAAATTGTCATTTATAGTCAGGCATCTATTATAAACCAATTAGAAAACAAAACGACAAGGATCTTAACCTTTTAAAGCCTAGCGGTAACTTTACGTACCACCAGGTTTAACATTAAAAAATTCTACGTGGTGCCCACATTGCGTTTATGTGTTTTGTACGGATCTCAGAACAAGCAGCAACTTTTGCCTTATAAAACATTAAGAGATTGGTTTATATAACCGAAGTGGAGAGTGTTTACAGCGCGGTACGCACTGAGTCCTAATATAAAACAGATAAGCTTCGTCTTTAAAGGATTAACCGTTTAAAGCCTAGCGGTAACTTCACGTACCACCAGGTTTAACATTAAAAAATTCTACGTGGTGCCCACATTGCGTTTATGTGTTTTGTACGGGTCTCAGAACAAACAGCAACTTTTGCCTTATAAAACATTAAGAGATTGGTTTTTATAACCGAAGTGGAGAGTGTTTACAGCGCGGTAGGCACTGAGTCCTTATATAAAACAGATAAGCTTCGTCTTTAAAGGGTTAACCGTTTAAAGCCTAGCGGTAACTTCACGTACCACCAGGTTTAACATTAAAAAATTCTACGTGGTGCCCACATTGCGTTTATGTGTTTTGTACGGATCTCAGAACAAACAGCACCTTTTGCCTTATAAAGCATTAAGAGACTGGTTTTTATAACCGAAGTGGAGAGTGTTTACAGCGCGGTACGCACTGAGTCCTTATATAAAACAGATACGCTTCGTCTTTAAAGGGTTGAAATGACCTTAGTTGTGTTTGGACAGATTTTGCCTTGATTCTGTATCAATTAAAAAAAGCGGAACATCATCCTTGATAAAATGTTGAGTCCCACAATCGGAAAACTGAATATACGTGGCTCCACTGTGGAACAACATGATGTTGTTGCTTTTCACGAATTTACTCTTGTCATAATTTAGCTGCAGAACATTTCCGACGTCATGCATCAAAGAAAGCAGCGTCAGGAAAGCAGTAAGGGATTCGACTCGATAATGCAGTTTCATTAAAAAATAAAATAAAATGTATAAAACTTAAAGTCGCCAAACTTTAACCCCATAAAGACGAAGCGTATCTGTTTTATATAAGGACTCAGTGCGTACCGCGCAGTAAACACTCTCCACTTCGGTTATAAAAATCAGTCTCTTAATGTTTTATAAGGCAAAAGTTGCTGTTTGTTCTGAGATCCGTACAAAACAAATAAACGCAATGTGGGCACCACGTAGAATTTTTTAATGTTAAACCTGGTGGTACGTAAATTTACCGATAGGCTTTAAAAGGTTAAGGCAACTGGTGAACGTGTTGCCGAACCCCGCTTTGAAAGAAATCCAAGCAGATAAAAAAGATGACATATTACGGTGTACTGGTCCAGAACAGAGCTGAATTTCATAGATACGATTCACTTTTAAATGTGGTCTATCATGCTTCTGTTAAAAACTCCGAATTTCCACGGCTGTATATATGAAAGCAGTTTTTGCGTCCCTTGGAGAACGATGTTATAAAAGTTTTACGTGTAACTTAGATCTATACCAACTCACGCAATCTTATAATTTTTGGACGTTTGGACTTTTCGTTTTTTCGTCTGACCCTACTGACCTCTATGAAGCTGTAAGCATCTTGCCCCCTCCCCCACTTCTCCCTGTCTATAACCCTATGAAAGGACACGGCCCACTCAGATCAAACGCGAGTTTGCTTTCTGCTTTCGTCTACTCGGAGTGGAAACTCGCGTTTCGTTTGTTTGAGGCCATGACAAGGCACTGAACAGGATTTCACTTTATTACACGCTATACACGGAGCCCAGAGAAAGGTTAAATACCTAGAAAACCATCTCTAGTTTTTGTCTAGAGCGCAGACATGAGTAAGTAGATGTAAATATAGAAACTTGTACGTAAATAAATAAATAAATAAAACTAAATAAAGACATCTTTACGTGAATGAGTCCTAAGGTCTTCATGGTGGTGAAAATTCACATTGTCGTCTTACGGTTTATGACAACGTGTTGTTTCGGAGGGAGTTACCCATTTTTAGCAGGCATATTCTATTTATGTCTTCGAAGGTAGAAGGCGTAAACTGAAGGTGGGGGCAGAATATTTTTTAGAGTTTTTGATAACGAAACTGCACCATGCCACTAGTCACAAGATTACAATCCCAGTACTTTTTTCACATTATTTCAACCAAATTTATAAAATGCACGCACAACGTACAGACAGAGTCTGAATAAAGAGGCTGGTTGCTTAGAACACTTCCGATAAGACTTAGCGATTTAGTCACTACATTACGTGTCACGAACAAAAGAAAGGTATGACGACACGTCTACTATTAGTACCACGCTATGAAGGATCGTGGGAAATGGAGGTAGGGCTCCACGCATTCTTAACAATAGCATTACACAGAATAGAGTGATTAGACACAAGATACATTTTTTTTTGCCTTTGCGAGGAGCGTTAACAGTGCCTAATGTACAGGCTGGGTAGGCCCCACAGCCGGTCTTGCAGCTGTGGTGATATAAACGTGCTGGTGTGAAGAATTGAAACCCCGTCGTCCGTCGCACAGCCAGCCGCGGCACTGAACCGCAGACTTGTCCAGACTAACTCACCCTATGAGCCACGGTCCACTCAATGAGCTGACAATATATCTCTCAAGTCACTCGCAAGAACGTTCTATTATAACACACGAGTTTTGGCATTATTATGGTCGTAAATTCAAGTTTGCGGGCTTACTTAACGTAGCAACGTTTAGAATCAATCAACTTGCCTCCACTGTTAAAATGAGCTTATTCTTCTACGCTGAAAATGGAGAAAGGAGGCTCGTTCGAAACATTAGTGCCTATTTACCTTACCTACAACACTGCACTGCGCAATATGCCACAATTTTAAAACTGACATCTTCATAACTTCCCAGCATTTAAATACATCCTGAGGCAAATAAATCCAACCCACATCCTCATTTCATATCTTTCTTAAGATTTGTCTTAATATTATCTTACCATCTACACGTTGTTTTTCAAGCTGTCTCTTACTTTCAGGCAGCCACTCAGTCGGTCAATCAGACGATCAATCCCATTACAAGAGAGTAAATGTACACACTGTATATTAAAGTACATATTTTTTTTAAAGTTAACCCTCAATTCATATTTAGTAATTATGTTTGCTGTATGCGTGTGTATATATGTGTAAGTCGCCATGTACTGACTAAGTTTTCATGATTGGTAACAATCATTTCAGAATTATTCACACAACGCACGCTCGCTCGCACACTCACTCACTCACTCACATGAATTTAGGAAATCCCTTACCTAGAGTATGCACCATCAGACAGCTCACGGCCGATCTGCAAAGGGAGAATATTTAGCGAGTTAATACTCGTAGCCCACACGCATATAAACATTACTCACACAAACAAACAGCTGAAACGAGAGGCTAATGGAAGACCATTTCCTTTCCAGAGCCTTCTATGTCATTACTGCTATTCTACATTCCTCAGTTTGAAGAGGCAGCCATAATTTAATTCCATGGCGCGCACACACACACACACACACACACACACACACACACACACACACACACGCCGTGTTTGTTATACAAGAAATCGCCTCAGGTTTGTGTTCCTAATTTACATTTCCTTTCTAGGATTCACCCATGTTAACATCATTCTCGAACTAAAAACAAGAAACTTTTGTTTGTATGTTAATTTCAGACATGTGGCAGAAAACAGTAAAATATATTGGCAAACGCACATGTTTAAAAATAAATTTAAGTACACAGCATACATTTAATGGGCCTGTTTGGCAAAAACTGTGAATTACATGCTAATATACGCGTAAATGTCCTTCAAACTAGTTCCAAGGAACAAAAATTGTATTATTTTTTGCTAGGTGTGTGTAAAAAACTCAAGTGGCGTGGACATTCAATTGCTAGAATATCATCACAGTACACAAATATTTGTCCTCTACTTCTTAACACTAGCATTACCCAGACATTTCGGTTCTTGGTTTATCATCAGGGAAATCGTACATTAATCCTTTAAAGACGAAGCGTGTCTGTTTTGTATAAGGACTCAGTGCGTACCGCGCTGTAAACATTCTCCACTTTGGTTATAAAAACCAATCTCTTAATGTTTTATAAGGCAAAAGTTGCTGTTTGTTCTGAGATCGGCACAAAACACATAAACGCAATGTGGGCACCACGTAGAATTTTTTAATGTTAAACCTGGTAGTACGTAAAGTTACTGCTAGGCTTTAAAAGGTTAATTTAATAAATAAATAATATATGCTTTTTAATATAAAGCACTTGAAATGAAAACCGAACTCACATGCACGGCAGAATCAACAGCCCCATTTCCTCAAATAATGTATCATGTAGAACATGTGTTACCGCTTGTTAGGGTAGGTGCTGGAAAAGAGCTTCATCTCACAGACACTCCTGACATCTGGTGAATGGATTATTAAATACAGACAGAAGTTCTTTTCTAAACGTTTCCGACAATGGGCCGCAAGTTTAAGAGCTACTGCATGACTCGCACACCGCCAGGCTTATCATCGTGCGTGCGGTTACACTGAATTACCTTGTTCATACTCTCCAGTTTAATCTATTGTAACAGACATGTGAAGCACAGCGTAACGTGAATTTGTTTTGTTCGCGAATAGGCAGCACAGTTTAACCTTTTAAAGCCTAGAGGTAACTTTACGTACGACCAGGTTTAACATTAAAAAATTCTACGTGGTGCCCACATTGCGTTTATGTGTTTTGTACGGATCTCAGAACAAACAGCAACTTTTGCCTTATAAAACATTAAGAGACTGGTTTTTATAACCGAAGTGGAGAGTGTTTACAGCGCGGTACGCACTGAGTCCTTATATAAAACAGATACGCTTCGTCTTTAAAGGGTTAATAAGATGATAATCACTGTGGAAACCTACGTAAGAAAGAAATCAAATGAAAATTGTCCTAGGCAGTTTGGAATAGTTTCCCGGCCTTTCAATTCCTCCGAAATCAAACATGTGTGACAGCTGAAGGAGGTGTTTTACAACATTCACGCTAACATGTTGTGATACATTTTATGCAGAAACGCAAGGCCTTTCTGTTTGCCGTGCATCTGGGTTCGGTTCTCATTTCAGACCGGTGTACTTCTGTGCTTAATTTAATGCAGAATTTCGTTACCATGCAAAACAAAACTGATTGTAACGCATTATAAGCACAGTTCAAACCCTCTTGTTTTCTTTCATCACTAACTTAAATATTACAGTCTTCTACACAATGGCTGCTAACCCTTCAAAACTGACAAAGATCAGCCCTTAAAGCATAGCATTTACTGAGCTACATAAACATTTATTTCAAAATTACAAATCTACATTTTGTACGTATTTATGGGTTTTGTATTTTATGAGAATAAAGAGCAATTATTTCTTTATGTGACATCAACCGGTTGTTCTTTGTAATGGAGATGCAATGTCTTTTTAGGTATGAATTTTTTAAATGTATAGATGCATTTCGTGGTCAAAGGATTAAAGAGGAAGCTGTGTTAATAGCTACCAGTAACTAATGGTTAAAAATATCATCTTTATCGATATTGGTAAAACTCGTTTTCTGGGTTAACCTCAGTAAGACGTTGAATTTCACATGTTTGGGGGCGCAAGGCAAGGCTGCATGCTGCCCCATGCTACGGCGTACTGGGCTCAGATGCTGGAGAAATCAATATCTGACACAACGGAGGGCCTGCAGGACACCCAGCGCCGCTTGATAAAGAATGTTGCCCTAAATAACACAAAAATTATCGTCAAATAAAGATTCTGTCGCAGAATTGTGCTTGAGGTTCACAGTGAAGAACACGAGCTGACGAAGTTAAAGCACTCCCTCGGCTAATATCACATACAATCAATTTCCTCGGGGTCTCGTAGGCACGGCAATGACAATCCGCTTTCAAGTAGTCTTTTGAGCAGTTCAGATAAGCTTTTCAAGTAGGACTCCGAGTCGTGGAATTCGTTAAGCAAATAGTCCTGAAAGTAAAATGATTAATTTTGAAATGAAAAATAATATTCAATCTCGAGCCACTTTGTGATTCGTGGAGGCCAATATGGCACCGCAGCAGGTTTATCTCCGAGTTTCTTCTGCTTCGCCTGCTAATTTTCACTCAACAATTGCTCCATACTCATTTATCACCATGCGATAGCTTTGACCAAGTAGCATCAACTGCAGTGTGTAAGCTGCAGCCTTCATCTGTGTGACTCGGTACTTGACTAGGTGCAGAGTAAGTTGGGAAGAAAGTAGCTGACTGCAATCGTCATGCTGTCTGTGTGTCCCCCAATTTCAAGTCTTGAAACACTTTGCCAATTTAAAAAAAGAATTGTATGAAAAACATGTCACTGTGAGAAACCCCAGTAATTTCTCAAAAATACTAACAACAACATGGCTGACATGCGAACATCTTAGACGGCAGAGATATTAACGACATGTACTTTAGGTCTTGAAAGGATTTAAGTGGAAGAGAACTGCCAACAATATTCAACACGTTTAAAGTTATATTTTTTAAAATATAAAATAGATTTGCTGATGAGTTAATTTCAGTTGTATCTCTCGGGTCTGATGGTGATACCTAATTGAACAATACACCTAGGCGTGTGATATACGGATGATTATACACTCAGTACGACATACTGTATGTGAGACAAGTGCTTTAACCCTTTAAAAACGAAGCGTATCTGTTTTATGTAAGGACTCAGTGCGTACCGCGCTGTAAACACTCTCCACTTCGGTTATAAAAACCAGTCTCTTAATTTTTTATAAGGCAAAAGTTGCTGTTTGTTCTCAGATCCGTACAAAACACATAAACGCAATGTGGGCACCACGTAGAATTTTTTAATATTAAACCTGTTCGTATGTAAAGTTACCGCTAGGCTTTAAAAGGTTAAATATGGCGACGATGTGAAATGTTGGCTTTACGACAGACTAACATAAAGCAAAGGGTTCTATATGCCTACTTAACTGATCATTTCTATATGGAAATAAAATAATAATAGTTATCGACTATCATGAAGCCAATTGTTACTCAGAAAACACTACAGAGACAAAATTTGGCCAGAAATAAAAATGCCATTCATGTGTTTGCATACATACCGTTCATATCTAAAGCGACACATTCCCTATTGTTCATACCGTCAATTGTGGATAATCAAATTACACAACATTCACTCCAACAAAATGCACTGTATTGTTTTCAGATATTCTATGTTAAGATATCTTGTAATACAGAATACTTGAATATGAATCCCTCATGATTATCGCATGAGGGATCGAAACATGTTGGATTGATTTACAGGACATTGTAATATGAAATATCTGAAGCCGATCCCAGTGGCCGCGCCGTCTAAGACGTAGGACTGCGGCCGAGCGCTTGCTGAGATCATGGGTTCGAATCCCACCGGGGGCATGGATATTTGTCTTGTACAGTGTTTGTGTTGTCAGGTAGAGGTCTCTGCGACGGGCCGATCCCTCGTCCAGAGGAGTCCTACCGACTGTGGTGTGTGTCGGAATGTGATCAAGTGAAAAAATACACCCTCTACACCTGCTGTGAACAAGTAGGTAGAAGAGGGAAGGACTACGAAACGAAACGAAGTATCTGAAGACAATACAGTGCGTTTTGTTGGACTGAATATTGTGACGTGCATCCTAGTCTCTCTGTAGCTGTTTCCTCTTAGGTTACATGAGTTCAGCAATTTAGGAGTTAATCATGCAAGATATTCAGGAGAGCGTTCGTGATTATTAATTAACAAACTTTCGTCGATGTTGGACGCGTGATGATGGAAGATTAACTCTCACCTCTAGCACGGAAATGGAAATGGAAATTATCGTGACGGTTTCGCATTTATCTGTGCTGGTCTGCTTAATAATTACAACAGGCAAAATAAAAGAAATTATCAGAAGAATATAGCGATGTTCTTGATGAAATAATAATTACAAAGACATCATTTTCTGAACCAAAGTTCCTTCCACCACCCATCGGTTTAACTTTGTAAAGCCTAGCGGTAACTTTACATACCACCAGGTTTAACGTTAAAAAATTCTACGTGGTGCCCACATTGCGTTTATGTGTTTTGTACTGATCTCAGAACAAACAGCAACTTTTGCCTTATAAAACATTAAGAGATTGGTTTTTATAACCGAAGGGGAGAGTGTTTACAGCGCGGTACGCACTGAATCCTTATATGAAACAGATACGCTTCGTCTTTAAAGAGTTAAGGCAGTTCTGGGCTGGACAAAACAGAAACCTTGGGACTTTGCCCTGGAGCAGTCCTGGATGCACACTACGTACAGAAAACAAGACATGAGTGACTATGATGAAATAATAGCACGTTTCACGGAAAATGTGACATAGGAATACAACTAGCATTTTTGGGGTGGGGGGTGGGCGGCTAACGCTGGGACTCTGATGCAGTCACACAAAATGTTACAGCTGTAGCCGACTGTGATCCCTCCTTATACATTCTAAACATTTCCGTCTCTCCTCAGTTTGCTTTAGTCACAATTCTGTGTAACGTAAGACGCATTTAGGGCAAATTTACGTCACCTCGTGCCTTAGCTTATTTCGCAGAAGATGAAGAAGAAGCACAGCTAATTGTTTAGTTTTTGTGCAGTACGAGTACTCAAGTACCCAAAACGCAAAAGCTTACGTCTCATTACAGTATGAAGTTAATTTACTTTGGCAGAAATTTGGCAAGAATCTGCTGTGTAAAACGGAGGAGGAAATGTTACATTTTCTTAAATACAAACATTTATCTCATTCTCCGCCCGTTTTCACTTAACGCCACTGGACTTTCATATTGATTAAATACAGTTCTGCTTACTCGTTGGGTCCAGCCATTCATACATTTATTTGGTCAAGCAGCTGATTTCGTACTTGCAAACAACACTGAGACACTTCGGGTTTCTGACATAATTTTTCTCTTGGACTCACAGAAGTTATAGACTCTTTTAAATCGTATTAGCCACAATAAACTTAACATATTAAATGTTTCAATAGGTAATACAATGGAAAAACAAACATTGTAAAGGGGGATTAATGATAAACATTACTTACACACAGTTCAGAAGCTATTACAAAAACAAGAAAAGTCAAAACATACGTAAACCGGATGAAAATCTTCTAGCCTTAAAAAACAGGATAAGACCATATATAATGTACAATTTTCTCACTCAATGTAGTGTTCATTTAATTTAGTGTTCATTTTTACGAGCAAAGCCGGAAGTTCTGGTAAGCAGCAGCACAGGAAAAGGCAAAACTAAGGTGTTTTTCTACTCTTCCCTTTCTTAGATTCTGCCACACTATCCCTATGACACTACACTTCTGGTGAAGTTGGACGCGTGTTTCACAGTCAGTTTTGGCGGGTTTCCGTAGGCAGCTCCATCGAAATAAATTGAATAAAGGTACATATAGGCCATTTCTGGCGGCCGTGCGTTCTAAGGAGTGAGTCTATGGCCGCTCGCTTGCTGGAATCGTGGGTTCGAATCCCACCGGGGCCTTGACGTCTGTCTCTTGTGAGGGTTTTGTTAGGGACAGGTCTCTGCAACGGGCTGATCATTCGTCCGGAGGAGCCCTACTGAGTCTCTGTGTGTGTGTGTGTGTGTGTGTGTGTGTGTGTGTGTGTGTGTGTGT